>MDKI01265346.1:0-21543 GCA_005239505.1 Nicotiana paniculata | reverse complement strand
AAACAGATCAAGAACATGATAAACTGAAGCAGTAAAAGAAACATATTGGTTTTGGGACTTAAATAGAAAATCAAAACATACCAGTAAAAGGACAGTAAACACAAAGGTGAAGGGGAAGGAGAGCACAATAGTTAGCCTTGGCTTGCAGCCGGCTGACTCAGAATAATAGTAAGTGACACAGAAAGTGAGCAGAAAGCTTTGAGTGTAAGAGATAGAGTTTGAACTAATGTGTTCGTCTCCATTTAGTGTCCATGAGAGAGAGCATATATAGTAGTTTGAAACCAGGTAGGATAAGGTAACAATCAAAGTGAGGCAGTGATTGGGGAATCAGAATCAATCAACATAAGATCAATATAAGTACTCCCTTCAATTAAAGAGTTAACTTTGAACAGTAATGGACATGCAATAAATAAGGAAAGATACCATATGACTAGAATATACCACAATAAGGAAATAATTTTAGCACAGTTCCAGTATAGAACATGTAATTGAGGCTAGGTTCAGAGGATTCTTATTAAGGAAATAACATAAGAATTAATTTGACAGCATAGTTGACCATAAAATAAGGCAAGAAATAAGCTAAGGTCGGAAAATCAGCAGGGAAATCATCATAAGGGATTAGTGAAAGGTATCAATCATAGGGAATCAAGGGTTCAAATAGGAAATAGTATTGATATGCAAGGCAGAAGGCAAGAATTAGAACCCTAATAGACATGGTAAAGTAAAGATCATATAGAATCAGGGATTCAAAATGGAATATAGTACTGATGTAAACCTCTGAGAGTAAGCGAGGTAAGCACATAATAGGCAGAAATAGGCAAAATCAGAAACCCTAGTAAGTTAAACAGGGTGAAAATCACAAAAATACTCAGATTAATCGAAGCAGATTCATGAGAATCAAACATGCAAACAAGTTTGAAAGAACGAACAGTAAAGATAAATTCGGAACCCAAAGATTAAACCAAGAAACTTAGGGTTTTCAACATAATAAAATCAGATGAAGGAAAAACTTAAACAAATCGTTTAAACACAGTGAATATCACAGAATAACAATAAAGTCAGAAGAAGAATCATTTTTTGAAAAGGGGTTAAGAAACCCTAGTTTGAAGATGAAGAGATGCTTTAGGAAAATCGGAAAATCTTTAAGAAAGCAGCAAAATAACTCGGAATATACCCAGATCTATTGTAGATCTAAGAAATCCAGTGTTAAAATTAGGGTTTCAGAGAGAGAACCCAGAGAGAGAGATAGAGAGAGAATCGGCTTAGAAACCACAGGTTCTAGCCGGAGATGGGAGGATCTTACTCAGATGGCCATCGACGGCCTGAGAATGATATGAAAGCCATGAGAGGTGATCACGGACCCCGGGGTGGATGAATAACCAACCGGTCCCTTGAGTACCTCAGTGATGCAAGAATCGAGCCATAGAGAGAAGCCATAGAGGCTAGGGGCAGGGAACCGCCATTGTTACCGGCGAACCAGAGAATGAAGAGGGGATTAGGGTTTGATGCAAAGAGGATTTGAGAGAGAAGGGGAAGGGGATGATGGCGGATAGAAGATAAAGTAAATGAGAGAAGTGAGGGTTTGGGAGGGGGGTCGTTTCGATTAATTAAGGAAAGGGTAAATCTGAAACGTTGATCTGAGTGATCAACGCTAAGGATTGAAGTGGGGTATTGGGTTAGGTAGGATAAATGTATTGGGTTGGGTAGTATAAATGTATTGGGTTGGGTAGTATAAATGTATTGGGTCTGGGTGTTTAGGCCGTTTTAATCAGACTTGGGTCGGGTCTAATTAGGTTATAAATGAAATGGAAGTGGCTATCTGTTAAATACCCCATGTAAATTAATTAAAATAATTTATAAAAAATAGTTGTTAATTATAAAAATAAATTTCATGCTTAGAAAATAATTAAGATGATTACTTAGTATTTTAAAAAATGCAAATGATTAATTTCTGGATAAAAATAGTACAAAATCCTATGATTGGGCTATAATTGCAAAGTTATTGCAATTATAGCCAAAAGGTGCCAATTTGACTAATTATGAAATAATTTAATTAATGAAACCCAGAAATGCTTTTTGAAATCATTTGTAATGCAATTTTATAGTTATTTATTGGAAATAAAATGCTGGATAGATTAATATAAATATAGGGAAATTGTGAAAAAATATCAATTACTATTGATACATGATTTTGAAGCTATATATGCAAATTTAAAATACTTTGAGGAAAAATTGGGTATCAACAAGGCGAACTCTGGAAGGGGAAAGAACTGATCCTACGATCCTCCAAAGTATATAACACATGCACGGAGCATATCCTCCAAGATCTGAATAGTGCGCTCGGACTGTCCGTCCGTCCGTCTAAGAATGAAACGGTGTGCTCAATTCAACCAGCGTGCCCAACTCACATTATACTTCCCTCTAGAAGTGCGAGGTGAACTGCGTACCTCGATCAAAAATAATAGACACTGGCACACCGTGAAGACAGATGATCTCGCGGATGTAAATCTCTGCCAACCTCTCCGAAGTATAGGTAACTGCCACAAGAACGAAATGTGTTGACTTAGTCAGCCTGTCCACAATGACCCAAAAAGCATCAAACTTTCTCTGAGTCCTGGGAGTCCAACAACGAAATCCACAGTGATACGCTCCCACTTCCACTCAGGAATCTCTATCTGCTGAAGCAAACCACCGGGTCTCTAATGCTCATACTTCACTTGCTGACAATTTAGGCACCGAGCTACATAAGAAACTATATCCTTCTTCATCCTCCTCCACCAATAATGTTGTCGTAAGTCCTGGTACATTTTGGCAGCTCCCGGATGAATAGAATACCGGGAACTGCGGGCCTTCTCAAGAATCAACTCTCGAAGTCCATCAACATTAGGCACACAAACACGACCCTGCATCCTCAAGGCTCTGTCATCTCCAATAATAACCTACTTGGAACCACTGTGCCGCACTATGTCCCTAAGGACCAACAAATGAGGGTCATCATACTATCGATCTCTGATACGCTCAAACAAGACTGAGTGACTGTGCAAGCTAGAACACGCTGGGCTCCGAAATATCCAACCTCAAAAACTGGTTGGCCAAAGTCTGAACATCTGATGCTAGCAGCCTCTCATCGACTGGAATGAATGCAAGGCTACCATACTCGCTGCTTTCTTACTCAGTGCATCAACCACTACATTGCACTTCCCGGGATGATACAAGATGGTGATATCACAGTCTTTCAATAGCTCCAACCATCTCTTCTGCCTCAAATTGAGATCTTTTTGCTTGAACAAATACTGAAGGCTCCGACGATCCGTGAAAACCTCACACAACACACCATAAAAATAGTGCCTCCAAATCTTCAGCACAAGAACAATGGCTGCCAACTCTAATTCATGGACATGGTAATTCTTCTCATGAACCTTCAACTATCGCGACGTATATGCAATCATCCTGCCCCCTGCATCAATACCGCACTGAGCCCAACACGGGAAGCATCACAATATACCGTGTAAGATCCTGAACATGTGGGCAACATCATCACTGGTGATGTAGTCAAAGTTGTCTTAAGCTTCTGAAAGCTCGCCTCACACTCGTCTGACCATCTAAACGGGGCATCATTCTGGGTCAACGAGGTTGCTATAAATGAAAACCCTTCTACAAATTAACAGTAATAACCCACCAAACCCAAGAAGCTCCTGATCTCTGTGGCTGAAGTGGGTCTAGTCCAGTTCTGGACTGCCACAATCTTCTTAGGATCTACCCGAATGCCCTCTGCTGATACTATGTGGCCCAAGAAAGCGACTGAATCCAACCACAACTTGCACTTCAAAAATTTAGCATATAACTAGTTGTCTCTTAGAGTTTGAAGCACAATCCTACGATGTTGCTCGTGCTCCTCTAGATTGCAGGAGTAGATCAAGATATCTTCAATAAACACAATCACAAATGATTCCAAATAATGCTTGAACACTGGGTTCATCAGATCTAGGGGTGGGCATCGGTCGATTCGATTTTGTAGAATTTCGATTCGGTTTATTTGATTTTCGGTTTGCGATTTTAATAACAAAAACTGAATTATAATAACTTTGGTTCAGTTCGATTTAATCAGTTCGGTTTTTCGGTTTTAAGCCATGGCAAAAATAGTACAAAACAACGAAAATAGATTACTTGTTACAGAAAAAGACAAAAGATTCATTTATCAAAGTCAAAAAGCCTACAGATGCCTATTCTGTAGATTGACTTTTTGTCACATATCTATCATTATATACTCCTGTTACGGAATGATATATACATATTATATAGAAGCCAACAATACTAGATGTCACATTATAGACTTGATTTTTCTTCTATAGCATCCACTCCGTCTTCTGACAAAAACATTTGCTTTAGTTTAACAGAATCATTTAATTATTTATGTGCATAATATGTTTGTAACACTTACAATGACATAATGTATGTGGGATGTTATTATACTTTTTTAGGCTGGTTATTATGGCTTCAGAAAGATTGTTGATTCTGCAGCCACAGAATTGGTCTTTGAGGAGAGATCATGGCATGATGTTGTACTACATT
Organism: Nicotiana paniculata; assembly: GCA_005239505.1. Classification (NCBI taxonomy): domain Eukaryota; kingdom Viridiplantae; phylum Streptophyta; class Magnoliopsida; order Solanales; family Solanaceae; genus Nicotiana; species Nicotiana paniculata. The sequence continues at coordinate 16,971 of MDKI01265346.1, read as the reverse complement.
AGTTAAGAAACGCAGATCACCGCTGCAAATTTTCTTTTCTTTTACTTTATTGTAGGATTGAGCTTCTTAAGGTTGACAATTAGTTTTGAGCTCTAAGGCTAAGAAAGAGTAACACAGTAAGGGACTAAGAGTAAAAAAAATGGTTAAAAAATTTGATTTTTCGGTTTAACCGAACACCGAACCATTAAAATCGATCACCGAACTTTTTAAAACTATAAACCTCAAACCTACCGAATAAATTGAAAAATCAAAAGCGAATAAATTGAAATTTTCGGTTTTGCCGATTTTTTCGGTTCGGTCGGTATTACTCCCACCCCTAATCAGATCCATGAATGCTGCTGAGGAATTTGTCAGCCTAAAGGACATCACCAGAAACTCATAATGCCCGTACTGAGTCCGAAAAGCTGTCTTAGGGACATCGGATGTGCTAATCCTCAACTGATGGTAGTCAGATCTCAAATCAATCTTCGAAAACACCTTGGCACCCTGAAGTTGATCAAATAATTTATCAATCCTTGGCAATGGATACTTGTTCTTGATGGTGATTTTGTTCAATTGTCGATAATCTATACATATCCTCATCGATCCATCCTTCTTCTTCACAAACAATATCGGTGAACCCCAGGGTGAGACACTAGGTCTAATGAATCCCTTTATCAAGAAAATCCTGCAATTGTTCCTTAAATTCGTTCAACTCTAGCGGGGCCATGTGGTATGGCGGAATGGAAATGGGCTGAGCGCCCGGAGCCAAATCAATACAGAAATCACTATCCTTGTCGGGTGGCATCCCCGACAGGTCTGCAGAAAATACCTCTGGAAACTCACAAACAACTGGCACGGAATCCATAGAAGGAACCTCTGCACTAGAATCACGGACATAAGCCAAATAGGCTAAACACCCCTTCTCAACCATACGTCAAGCCTTCATATAAGAGATAACCTTGCTCGTAGAATGGCCAGGTGTCCCTCTCCACTCTAATCGAGGCAACCCCGGCAAGGCTAAGGTCACCGTCTTAGCGTGATAGTCCAATATAGTGTGATAAGGTGACAGCCAATCCAAACCCAATATAACATCAAAATCAACCATATCTAGGAGTAGAAGATCTACACTAGTCTCAAGACTCCCAATAGTGACCACGAACAATAAAAATGATCTACAACAATAGCATCCCCCACAGGTGTGGACACATATACAGGGGCACTCAAAGAATCACGAGGCACAACAAAATATGAAGCAAAATAAGATGACACATAAGAGTAAGTAGACTCGGGATCAAATAGAACTGAAGTATCTCTACTGCAAACTCAAACAGTACCTGTAATAACCACATCGGATGACTCAGCCTCAGGCCTAGCTGGGAAAGCATAGGGCCCTACCACTCTTAAATCATATCCCTGGGACGGCCTCTAGCTGGCTGGCATCCACCTCTAACGGCCTGACCTCCACCTCTAACAGTCTGGCCTCTACCTCAGGCTGCCTGACCCCTGCATCTGGCTGGCTGAGCAGGCGGTGCAACAATTGGTGTCGGAACCATGGCACGAGAACCCTGATGCTGTGGTGGAACACCCAATAATCTCGGACAGGTCCTCCTGATATGCCCATAACCACCACACTCGAAACATCCATCCTGGTACTGTGACTAGAGAAAATGAGATGATCCAAACGGGCCGGATGACCACGGTAATAACTCTGAATAGAAGGTGCACTGATAGGAGCTGGTGGTGCACCGTAGGCTGGCTATCCAGAAGGAGGCACATAAGGACCACAACTCTCTGAAGCATTGTGGGATGCCTGAACTGCTGAATGAAACGGCCTGGGAGGATGGCCTATACCAAAAGTGCCCCTGCCTCCAGATGAGGCACCGCTGAACCCACCGGAATGATGAGGTCTTTTGTCATACCTCTGACCTCCCTGTCCAAGAACCATCTCAACTCGCCTAGCGACATTGGCAGCCCCCTGAAAATATATATCACTCCTAGTCTCCTTAGCCATTTGCAATCTAATAGGTTGAGAAAGTCCCTCAATAAACCTCCTCACCCTCTCTCTCTCTCTCTCTCTCGCTAGGAAGCAGAAGAAGAGCATGACGGGCCAAGTCCACAAAATGGGTCTCATACTGAGTAACATTCATACTGCCCTGCTGGAGATGCTCGAACTGATGGCGGTGCTCCTCTTCCAAGGTGATAGGCAGAAACTTCTCTAGGAAAAGCTGAGAGAACTGGTCTCAAGTAAGAGCAGTCGACCCTGTTTGTCTGGTCAACAAATAATCCGTCCACCATTTCTTGGCGGAACCAGTCACCTGAAATGCAGCAAAGTCGACCACATTGGTCTCTAATATACTCATATTCTGAAGCACCTCATGACAGCTGTCAAGATACTCCTGGGGATCCTCTGAAGTATCACCATTGAAGTGAACTAGGAAGAGCTTGGTAAACTTGTCCAATCTCCACAAAGCCGCACAAGACATAAATGACCCATCACCGGTCTGTGCTGCAACAACTGGCTGAACTACTACAACTAGATGAGCTGCTGGAGTCTGATACTGGGTAGCTATCTGGTCCGGAGTGTGAGTAGCAGGAGTCTGGGCTCCTCATGCAGCCTGAGAGATGGCCGGTGCCATGGGAAATGCGCCAGTCTGGGCCACACTCTCCATAAGGCCCACAAAATGGACCAATGCATCCTAAAGCACTAGGGTGGCGATGAACCCAACCGGAACCTGATCTGGCCCAGCAAGAATAGTCTGGGATGGAATCTCCTCGTCGAACTCTACCTGAGGCTGCACGATTGGGGCAACTGATGGGCCTAGGCTGAGCCCTGCCTCAGCCTCTAGCACGGCCTCGGCCTCGACCCTTGCCCCTCGTAGGAGCTGCCACTGGAGGCTCTGGCTGCTGCTCAACTGAAGAAGCGGTACGTGTCCTTGCCATCTACGAGAGAATAAGAGTAGAAGAGTTCAATCAGTATTGAGAAAATAAAATCGCACGATAGAGAAGAATATAAGTGAAATTTGTTCCTAAACTTCATAGCCTATGGGAGATATGTACAGACGTCTCTGTACCGATCCCCCAGACTCTACTAATCTCGTTCGTGAACTGTGAGACCTAGGCAACCTAGTGCTCTGATACCAACTTGTCAAGATCCGAAATTCCCACTATCGGGATTGTGATGGCGCCTAACATTCCACTTGCTAGGCAAGCCACTTTAGGGTATTATTAAATCAATTCTACTACAATTCAGTAATTAACAGTAAATAAGCTGTAAAGAGTGCGGAATATTATAACAACTTTATCATTTATCACTACCCAGATCCGGTGTCACAATTCTCAAGCATTCTAGAATTTACTACAAGTACAAGTCTGGAAGAAGTACAACTGTTTGAATGGAAGAAACAGTAAAACAGAAAAGATAGACGGGGACTTCAAGGTTTGTGAACGCTGACAGATCTACCTTGAGTCTCCGGATAACGGGTCCAACAACCAACTCTAGATCAACCACAGCCGGTGCCAAAATTTTTACAGAAAGTGCAGATTACAGTATCAGTACAACCGACCCTATGTACTGGTAATTGTCGAGCCTAACCTCGACAAAATAGTGACGAGGCTAAGACAAGACACCTACAATCAAATATGTACAGTTTAACAATGTATATGCAAATAACAGTAAAGGACTAAACAGGTAATACTGGGAGGGGGAAACATGCTGTGGGGAAAATACGAGATAAAGAACTACAGTAGAAAGGTAACTTGAATGGTAAATACACTACGAATCAACAAAGAACCAATGAACACAGTAAAGAAAAACCGCATGGCATCACCCTTTGTGGTTTTACTCTCATCCTCACCATGAAATAAATAGAAGCAACACGGCATCACCCTTCGTGCATTAACTCTCATAACATGGCACGACATCACCCTTCGTGCATTACACTCACAATATGGCACGACATCACCCTTCTTGCATTAACACTCTCAACCTTACATAAAGTCAATAAAATCGGCACGACATCACTCTTCGTGCATTACACTCTCCCTCACCAAAACAATGAACAATGACAATAGGGAGATAGAAAACCAAAACTTCAACATTTGGTTCCACAATACCAATCTAAACTTGAATCAATACTCAATCAATACCAAAGTCTGTAAACATAATAAGAATGATCCACATCACGAATGAATATTCTAAACAAGAATATTATGATCAAGAAAAGCAACAATTACTTCAACAATTACAAGAATAAGACCCACCTGCATGCTATAACCAGATAATAATGCGTAGATACTCGTCACCGCACCTATACGTGGTACCCAACATCTAAACACGTAGCAAATAGACAATTAATTTCTAATGCCTCAAGCAAAGGTTAACCACGACACTTACCTCGCTCCAACGGCCAAACTCAAAGCTCAATCATAGCTTTTCCCTTCAAACAAGCCTCCGAACCAATGAAATCTAGCAAATTACCAACCAAACAATTCAAATAAAGCATTAGGAACTACCCATGATTGTAAAGAATTCATTTTAGGCCATTTTTTAAAACGTCAACAAAAGTCAACACTCGGGCCCGCTTGGTCCAAACCCGAAATTCGGACCAAATCCCGATTACCCATTCACCCTCGCGCCCGATTATAATTGATTTTGGAATCTGACCTCAATTTGAGGTCTGAATCCCTAATTTTATCAAATCCCTAGTATCTACCCAAAAAGCTCCAATTCCACCATGAAAACTTTAGATTTTAGGTTGAATCTTAGGAGAAAGTAGTGAAAGATTGAAAGAATAATATGATTTGGGGAAGAAAAGTTCTTTGGAAAGTCGCCACTTGTATTTTAGGTTTTGAAAATTTGGGAAATGAATCAAAAATCCCTTTAAGTCTTATTTCATCTGCTGCAGATGTCGCATTTGCGACCTGGGCTTCGCAAATGCGAAGGGACCATCGCAAATGCAAATTCCTTCACACTTCTGCATTTTTCGCAAATGCGAACACTTGATGACCGCAAATGCGACAAAATCGTCGCAAATGCGAAGACTGCCTTCCCCAGACCAACTTCGCAAATGCGAAGGTTATTTTGCAATTGTGAAACCCGTGTGGCCCAGCTCCTCTTCGCATTTGCGATGAGAAGCTAGCAAATACGAAACTCTCAAATGTCGCAATTGCGATACCTGATCTCGCAATTTCACCAAGTCCAAAATCACAAGAGGCCTCTGCAACAAGATCAATTACACCAAGTCCAAAATCACGGTGAAGCCTATCCAAAACTCAGCCGAGCTCTCGGGGCTCCAAACCAAACATGCACACAAGTTTAAAAATATCATACGAACTTGTCACGCGATAAAATCACATAAATAATACCTAGAACTACGAATTGAACCCCAAATCACATGAAATTTTCAAGAAAACTTTGAAATTCTATTTTCACAACCGGACGTCCGAATCACGTCAAATCAACCCCGTTTTTCATCAAATTTTAAAGACAATTCATAAATATGGTATTGGACCTATACCGGGTTCCGGAACCAAAATACGGACCCGTTATCCAAAAAGTCAAACTTTGGTCAAACACTTCAATTTCATTAAGCTTTCAACTTTCAAATTTCGACATAGTTCGATATCTCGGGCTAGGGATTTTCGATTTCGATTCCGGGCATACGCTCAAGTCCCAAATCACGATACGGATCCACCGGGACGGTCAGAACACAAATTCGGATCTGTTTACCAAAAATGTTGACCGAAGTCAACTCAAATGAGGTTTTTAGGCAAAATTTCTTATTTTTATTAGTTTTTAACATAAATGCTTTCCAGAAAGACGCCCGGACTGTGCACGTAAATCGAGAAAGGCTAAAACATGATTTTTAAGGTTTCGGATCACAGAATTAGGTATCAAAACACGAGACGACCTATCGGGTCATCACATTCCGTTTTTTCCTCTTCTTCTTTTTTGTGTAAGAATTTCACAAGACTCCAATTAATTACTCCCTCTGGTCCACAATAAGTGACCATTTTATCTTTCACACACTCATTAAGGAAATATGAACTCTTAGAGAAAAAAAAAATGTATTCACCGAATTAATCTTAATTAATTGTTACCTTGACACATTGGAATATGTAAATAAGGGCAAATTTTGGAAAAATAAAATTAATTCCTTCTTGATTATGTAAACTGACACTTATTTTGGACCAAAATAAAAAGATAAAATGGTCATTTATTATGGACCGGAGAGTGTATTACCCAAAAGAATCATCTTCTTAGAAAACATTTCTTCGCTCATACATGGGAATTAAAGATAAAGAAGGAGTATATACATAAAACGCAAGTTTGTATCTGCAGTTCTTAGAATTTACAAAGTACTATTGCCAACGAAGATACGCACCACCAAGAATCAAACAATGTTTCAGCTGGAAGTCGGAATGAAATTATAATATTATCAGTTTAATCCTTTATCTTTTCTGATCTTTTTCTATAAAATAAGGAATAAGAAAACTAAAGGGGCAAACAGTTAGAAACATATAGTATGCATCATTCTTTAATTCGTGCCTCCCCAGAATCATCTCTATCTGATGCCTCGTGCGGCCTTGTCCTAGACCTATAATTCATCCGTACGCACGCATCTTATTATTTTCTTTTGCAGATATTCGTTGTCTTACTAGTAGGAGATAGCTAATGCATAATCAAATAGCTAGGATGCGCAAAACTTATAACCTAGATACTGCTGTTATTAAAACAATATCAATATAAATATATGTAGCCTTTCAAATGAACCGTATCATACATGCATCTTTTTTTTCTCTGTCTGCCGGTTTTCTTAAGTATAACAACAGTAGTAATTACTGAATAGCTAGTGATACCCAAAATAAATTATATGAAATTAGCACTATTTTCTTTACCTAAACACTACGACAGCGTTACTTATTTGAAATATTTTCTTACCCTTTTGCTTTCAGAGGCTTCACATTGACTTCGCTTTCTTTTTCTCTTTTCCAAAATACGCATCTTTTAATCTGCTGCAGGTATGTGTAAGTCTTTAATATATTTTTAATATAAATAACCTATATTTTGGTGAACATTTTTGACGAAGCGGCTTGCATCAACTTAAATTTGCCCCTTCATGTAGCTTTTATAGGGTATTATTCGTTTTGATTTGAGAACTTAATTTACTGGTGAAACACTGTTCTCATCAATTTAAAGATGACATTACCTCATGATAAGCGTAAAAAGGATCAAATTGCCACATGTTACAGGTCGACTATAAAGATAACAGGAAATATTCCTTCATTCATACACCGGAATTAAAAAGAAGGAAGAAGACTACATACAACGCAAGCTTATCTTTACACAAATCCTTGGAACTTACAAAGTACTCCACTTGCTAAGATTCTAAGATATATACGTCCTAAAATCTGTATGCTAAAACTTACACAGTATACCATTCTGCTGATTAATATACTAACTGGAGACTGGCCATTGTTGATATTTAATAAGTACAATATTGTGATTAAACGTACTCTAAACACTCGAGACTAATTTCTCATATAGCATGCAGAGGCGGACCTATGTACATAGAAGAGGAGTCATTGGACCTTAGTTAACCTCAGCAAAAATTCAAGATATATATGAGCATAGATGTTGAAATCGGTTATATATTTTATCTTAAAACCTTAAGGTCAAAAGTTCGATGAGGCACTGACTGAGTAGTTTGTTTATGTGTCCCACCACCTTCAAATCCTGAGTCCACCTCTGCGCCATTCTTTTTTTTCTTAACATATCAGCATGGGTCAATCAAGAAAGTATTTAAAAAGATTGAGACATCGAAGAACTGATCTTTTATGAAATTTCATTTACAAATCTGATATTGAATATTCTTTTGATTTTACTCTTATTCGAGTTAAGGTTTTTAACTTTTTGTAGTATAATTTTCCTTTGGCTTGTGCGTTGCCATACATCTAATAATTCCTATATCATGTTGAATCTCTTAAAATTTAAATGTTGACAACACCATTATTACCCGGTTCTAGGGTGATATGTTGTAAACTGAAGTTGACTTTGTAATAGGTCAACAGAACAGTTGTTTTATTTAACAAAAAATACCACTACATTGACGGGAAAATTTTTTATGACCTCAAATTAGTGGATATTGGGTTAACTAATTAATAACTCCGTCAAAAATAAAAATCATTTCAGAGTTAATTTATCAGCAAGAAAGAGTAACTTGATCTAGAATTTCTCAAACCTCTGTAAAATGATCAAAGTAAAATGATGAATAATGTTTTTAAGCATGTACACTCATTGTATAAAAAAATTTTACACCGTAAGTGCATGTAGTTTTTGTTCGAAAATTATTGATATCTCAGAAGGTAATGTTCATCTTGATTTTGGAAAACTTTTCTCTTTGAAATATTAATTACATCTACTTATAATTTAGTAAGTTATTTTACAATCAATAGAGTCAAACTAGCCGTTAACTAGTCGTTATCTAGTCGTTGGAGCAACTCCTATATAAACATGCTTTCAAAAGCTAAAGACATACTTTCTAATACACTTCCTCCTATATGCAAGGTTTCTCTCTTGAGTTTTTTTGCTAGTTCTATTCCCAATTTAATAACTGGAAGAGCTTGTTGAATTCTGGGGGATACGCCTAAATTTATATATCATCGTGTGGGCGAAACATCCTTAAGGACAATGTCCTTGACACGCATCAAGCTAAACCTTTTATTTTCTATAATCATCCAATTTTTCCAACAAACATAAGGATATTTCCACGATGTTATGGAGAATAACAATGCAAATATTATGCTACTATACCTGCTGCATCAATTGTTTCTATTATTTTTTCATTGTTGCGAGAAGATGACTGGTATTCTTTATGGACGAGGAGTCCACAATTATACAACATTAATGAATTGTCTAAGATCATTTTTCAATTTTCACCTGGGGGTATAAAGATCCATCTACTTTTTCTAGAGAAAGTTCTTTTCACTTTAACAACTGTGTTTTTTCTAACAACTCGAAAGGCGATTCTCCTTACTATCTACAACTCCAGACGCTACAAGAGTGCTTATTCCCCCAAAAAAAGATTCATTCCCTTTCTCATAAAAAAAGAGTTGATAAATGGAGGAAATTGCTCTCGAGTCGCAAAACACAATTCTGTATTGAGGAAGTCCCGCATCATGACCTCGTACTCCTTGGGTGAGAGTCCCTGGGTTTGTAGGCGCTGTCGTACGAATTCCATGTTATTTTACTTCATTCCCTATTTGGTATTCTCCCATCTGAACTGCAGCTACTATCCCACTATATGAATCAACCGGATAAGGATCCGAAATGGGTAAAATTCGTACGACAGTGCCTACAAACCCAGGGACTCTCACCTAGGGAGTACGAGGTCATGGTGCCTATTGAATTGGGAATAGAAGGGGAAGGGGAATATGCCAATGAACTTTAAGCAGGGGACAAGGCTGGAATTGTAAGGTTCTTTATCAATGATGCGGCATTACCGCAATTGTATGTACTTGCATTTCTTTTAAGTCAATCTGTCTACCACCATGAAAAGTTAAGACATGAAATATATTTTTTTGTGAGGTAAGTTTTATTTGCCTAATTGTTTTAGCATAATTGTCATATATATGTCAACAGTCGACGAATGTTTAATGGTCACATTAGAAAATATCAAAATTAGTGGTATGTCTATGTATATTCTTCTGAATTTAAAGATATAGCTAAATAGAAGAATAAACTTCAGGGTAAAGTTATATTATTAGCTTGTTATTTATAGAGTAGAACTTTTTATGAGTTGTGAAAAGATTATTTCCTGAAATTTTTGAAAATGTGGGAGTCTGTGGTGTACAGAGTTATATATCATGTTCCTAAGAAGGAAATACTTAGAATTATTATTTGTTAGAATTATAATGAGGCCCTACAAAATTGAGATTTTTTGTGGTGAAAATTTATATTGGAAGATCAAAATTATATTGTAGTTCTGGCTCTGAAAAATTGTCTTGCTTTGGGTCTCTTAAGTAATTTGGGTAAAGAAATTATTGAATTATGGTATATTTTATATTAATTTGAGATATTTCAGGAGAAGTTAAAATTGCTTCTATGTTCAGAAAATTTTATTGTAATATTTGAATATGAAAGATATCAAAAGAAAATAAATTCTTATATGTGTTGCAAGATGTTTCAAAAGACACTTTTATGGAAGTCAAGTTTCATTTTATTTGAGATAATTTTATGTCTTGCCTTAGAAATACTATGAGTTAATATTCTGTATGTGGATTTTCTATTGTATTAGAAGGATACAATGATGATATTGAATCTCTGATTCAGACGTGAAAAACTCACTAATGATTGTGTGATCACCTTTTAGTGGGGTGTTATGATATTTAAATTGCCTGGAAATGAGGTTGATTAAGCGACCTCTTGATGAGTTAAATCGACAATAATTATGTCGATGAATTGTGATTGCTGAAGTGCACTAACCATTGTAAGAAAATAAATCTTTCAATTGGAAGAGTTGACACATTTTCTTAAGATATAATGCCATAAAGCAATTGCTTAGAGATGAGAATTTTTTATACATATTATGTGTAGTAAAAAAAGGATTTAGCCGATCCTTTGACTTATAAGTGAAACATCGAGGGGTTGAGACTTTTGTCAATTTGGGATGTATCAACAATGATGGTAACACAACCTATGTGATTTGAGATCCCATGAAGTAGGATCATATGGGTAATAATAAGTCATTAGTTGATTAAATATGCACTTTTAAAATATGTCTCTTCCTACGGTGTATGTGTACATAGTGCAAGACTGCAAGGAATGTGAGATTGAGTTATTAAACTCTTAATCCAATAATCTATAGCCTTTTGTAGGTGGTGTATTGCACTGCAGAATACACTTAATGGATGGACTTATATGAGTGTGGAGTGGGGCCGTTCCTATGAAATTTGTGGTGAAATATCTAGAGCACTCATGAAAACCAGGCGTGCACATGTCCTATTAGCGCAGAACCGCGATAACAGCAGAAATTGTGGGGGTGTAATATGATGAATAAGATCCCTAACTTACAACAAGAATATTTTTGTTCATAGAAGTTGTAAACTTCACCAACTATTATGTAAGTTAAATCTTGTTTTATCTATATCTGGTTCATAGTATATAAGACACCAGATGAATTTTATTATACCTGAACCCCATCAAATTATTTATCTTTCTTTATTTATTTACTATTTATTTTTTATTTTTTTATTTTTTATATCCCTTTTGAGATATGTGGGGGATTGTTGGAAAATTAGTGATATCTTAAAAGGTACTGTTCATCTTGGTTTGGGAAAAATTTTCTCTTTGAAATATTAATTACATTTATTTATTATTTAGTAAGTTATTTTACAATTAATAGAGTCAAACTAGCTGTTACTAGTCGTTTTCTAGCCGTTGGAGAAACACCTATGTGCTTTGAAGAGCTAAAGACATACTTTCTAATACACTTCCTCCTATATGCTGGGTTTCTTTCTTAGGTTTTTCTGCTAGTTCTGTTCATAGTTTAATAACTGGAAGAGCTTGTTGAATCCTGAAGGATATGCCTAATTTTATATATCACCGTGTAGGCGAAATATCCTTAAGGACAATGTCCTTGACACGCCTCAAGCTAAACCTTTTATTCTCCATAATCATCCAATTTTTCTAATAGTTTTTACAATATTATAGCATATATTTACAAGTAATCTATTACTAATAATTATCATCAAAGTACGCATAATTATCTTATGAACTTAAATTTTACTTAAAAATTAAGAATATAATTTTTTTAACACTAGTATTACCTAAAATAACTACAGATAATTTTTCACAAAAAGTGATATTAATAGGTAGATTGACGGTTACATCAAAGTTAAAACATAATTCTAAATATTTTTATGTTATTAGTATATTAAGTTAAATTATTAGTGTCTTATAAGAAAATATAATTGTGCCAATATCTTTTAGATCATTTGGGCATAAAATTTGAACTCTAGGAATATTTGCTTCATGTACCTAACTCATTTCTCAAGGTGAAATACTAAAGTTAATTCTATATAAGAAAAGAAAAATTCTCAAATGAAATGAACATTGATGTCCCCACTTAAGTTCGGAACCCAATTATTGTTTGGACAAGTATAACATTAATGTGGGTAAAAAAAGAGTGACCAATATATATATATATAACGCGATTTTAAACCGCGCTATACTTTAATGGTGTTTTGGTCGTTAAAGTATAGCGCGGTTTAAAACCGCGTTATACATATATAGCGCATGAATAAACCGCGCCAAATACTTGATGGGACATATAAGTATAGCGCCTTTTATAAACGCGCTATATATATATATATATATATATATATATATATATATATATAAATATTGGGCCCTTCTTCTTCCCATGATCAGAAACCAGACGACCCCTTATTAAAAAACCCAACCAGATCGGTTCCCCACCCCCCTCTTATTTTTCTCCAAAAACAATTATAGTGGGCCTCATCCCTCACACAAAAAGATAAGAACGTAGGTCCCACATCCTAGCAAAACATTTTGTTGTTGTGGTTTCACCATTTCAGAGTCAAATTTTCAACTAATCGACTTTCCAAAAAACATAAATCGAGGTATTCCGATTTAGTTTATGTCGAAACTCGTATAATAATGCATATTAGTTGTCTTGAATATGTTCCATGTTGTTTTGTGTTTTGTTTGTGAAACCAGTATGTTACGTTTATCCGGACTAAGATATTAGTGTTCTAAAAAAAATGTAAAAATTGAGAAATCATTTTTTTTTGTTAATAAAAATGTTAATAAATACTTTTATTGTTTTATATGTATTTTCGTGAATGTTATGTGATTAAAATGAATCTGTTGTTTATATTTAGTTTAGATTATTTATTTGCTTAAAGACTAGTGGCCTTTTAGCATTGTAAAATGTAGAGCCTTTTAGGTAGAATCCCAGTAGTTTAAGTATCTCTTATACTGATAGATGAAACACAAACTCTGTCTAATTTACAAAATTATTATTTAATTTAAAAAACAAACACACAAAATTATGAAAATATTAAAATTGACACACATAAGAATTCAGGATAGCTTGGTGTTGTTGGGCCTCAAATATCGAGCCTGGAACCCATAGGTATATACTCAGTCTAATTAAATAATTAAAAATCAATTATTTAATTTATAAAACAAACACACAAAATTATAAACATATCGAAATTGACACACATAAGAATTCATGGTAGCTTTGTGCTACTGGGCCTAAAATATCGAGCATGGAACCCATAGGTATATACTCTGTCCAATTTATAAAAATTAATTATTTAATTTATAAAACAAACACGCAAAATGATAAAAATATTGACACACATAAGAATTCAGGATAGGTTGGTGCTACTGGGTCTCAAATATCGAGCCTGGAACCCATAGATATATAATCTGTCCAATTTATAAAAATTAATTATTTAATTTATAAAACAAACACACAAAATGATAAAAATATTGACACACATAAGAATTCAGGATAGGTTGGTGCTACTAGCCCTCAAATATCGAGCCTGAAACCCATAAATATATATTCTGTCCAATTAAATATGATAAAAAATAATTATTTAATTTACAGATCAAACATACAACTAATATTGTTTAATTTACAGCAGACGACATAGACGTTCCGCCTACGCATCCCGGACCTGTCTCCGATGAGCTATTAGTGTTACAGGGCGATCATAAGTCCGCCTACGTATGGGAGGGAAAGCTACTGGCCCAGACTCTCCACGCTAGGAGAGTGGACGACTTGTGGAATTTTATGAGAGACAGAGTTCTCTATCCCCGTGTAGTCCAGCGCCTGCAGGATACAGGCTTCTACATGATATTTGAGATCAGGCGGCTGCAACTCGACTGGTCTTTGATCACGGCCTTGATAGAGCGGAGGCGACCGGAGACGCACACTTTCCACCTGCCCATTAGCGAGGCCACCATCACGCTGCGGGACGTGGAGGTTTTATATGGGTTGCTCGTTGATGGACTGGCAGTTGCATTACCTCCGGGCCTGAGAGTGATGTTGTGTGTCCAGTATTTGGACATGCTGCTACAGTTCACTGGCTTCATGCCACAGGAGGAGACTGCATATTCAGAGGCCAGTCGCATGAGTTTGGAAGCTATTAGACAACATTTGGAGATATTCCACCCCGACATCAGCAGCGAGACAGATGATCTACATATTCACCGGTATATGAGGCATGCCGTATGTGGATTTTTGCCGCTTCTACATGTGACAACAATAATCGAATAGCTCTGTTCATTCCTATACAATTCTATCTAGTCAAAATTTATCTTAAACTTTACGTCAACTTTGTATGTTAGGTTTGGGCCTGAGAGTGGTTCCTGCAGTTACAGCCACCTCTACCACCATTACAGCCGGATGTACCACCTCTGTTTCTCCCTCTAGCTAGTTAGTGGGTTCTCCGGCATGGATATGTACGGGATTACGATGCTCGGCATAATCTCCCCCTTTGCAGAGATGTGTTGGATATGTCGGAGGGTGCACAGGTAAATGTGTACCTAAACTTACTTGGTATAGCTTCACATGTGTTGCGCGTACTCATTTTTTCTGTTGTTATTTGATAGTTCATCTGGACGCCATACAACGACGACTTGATAGGTGGCCTACCCGATTATTGCTCGGCCGGCCGACTGATTTGGAGTACTTTCGTCCCGCTGATGTGCCTCGATATTGTGGAGTATCATGCCACGGAGCGGGTACTTCAACAGTTTGGCTGTCCACAGTATATACCGAGGGGGCCTACATGGGAGGCTGCATATTATCAGCAGGATAATCCTTCGAGGGTGGACGACACATATGTTGCATGGCTAGAGGCGCAGGTCCATACTTGGGACCAGCGAGCTGACCTGATTCCGCCTCCCCCTTCACTGATCCAGATGAAGACTATTCAGCTCTATATGCCTTGGTACCGCCGCGTTACCCGACTTTTTGTCGGGAATCCCATTCATCTAGATGGCGGTCGGTACGTTCCATTCGCCGGGCGGCACGCCCTGGTATGTTTTCTGTTATTATTTTTCTGTTAATTATATAACTGTAACTTAGTGCAATATTTGTAGTTTATATTTTATACGTTGTATAGGCTATGGCCTACATCTATTCTACCAGATGGGATTGAAGATGCAGCAGAATGCCGGTGAGGGAGCGGCCGCTTTGCACGATTATGGCCGACAGGTTGCAGAGTTGGCTGCTCGGACACTGTAGCAAGCACGGAAGGGACATCGCTTGGGACACGACCCTGCTTATGTGGCTCCAGAGCAGTACCAGCGAAGCAGGGGTTTTGCACGAGGTGGGGGTGCCCGACGAGGCAGGGGTGCCCCAAGAGGCAAGGCTGACCCTCGAGGTGGGGGTGCCCCACGAGGTAGGGGTGTCTCACGGGGTCGTGGTGAGTGGCGAGGAGGTGGTCCCCAGCAAGGGGGAGGGGAGGCCCCTGTTGATGTTGATTTACTGGGTGACCTACATGAGCCGCACGAGTATCCCAGCAGCATGTCGTCATACAGCCTTGGTATACAGCTCACTCTAGGGACTTCGCAGGCCACCCCGTCAGGTGCATTATTGATCACGGGCATGGACCTTACCGGAGAGGATTAGGATTCATACTTCCCTGTCCCATAGACCGCTGCTGAGGATCTACCGACCCGAGATTTGGATAGTGAGCGCCGGCTGAGTTATGGCTCATCATCACAGGCGCATGTATGATTTTATTAGTATTAAATTTAAATTTGTCTTTACTTTTCTCATTTATTTTCCATAAGTTTATTTATTTCCTTATTAAGGCTTCATCCCCGCCCTTCACGGAGGCCCCTTCGTGCGATGCTGACATTGCTGCGACCAATGATTTTATTTAGGAGCCCGACGAGATCATGGTAAGAAAATCTAAATTGTTGTGACTTAATATATACTTTCCTTTACTGAGCTGACTTATTCTTCTGTAGGTTTCTATTGGACCGACGACCCCTTCTACCGATCTTGCCAGCACCACTGATAATCATGTTGCAACACATCTTGCTATAAAAAGGCGACATGATGAGGATGAGATAACGTTGTCGGGCGGGATGTTGCAGTGCATCCTGGCCCTAAACCAACATGTTAAAAGCACCTCATGGCATGTGAGCACGACATGTGGTAGATGGACCATTTCCCACAAGAGCACAACCTTCTAGATTCATTTATGGTATGTACATTATTCCCCCGATTTTGATGAATCACAGTGCGAACTTCAAAAACATTTATGTCGTGATCATACTACAAAAATGAATGTCAATGTGCTCGCCGCTTGTATTTCTCAAATCTCTTCATGGGCACTGGCATAAATTCAACACATTTTTCCATCAATGACGTTGCAGCCCTTTCAACAAACCTCTCCGCCATCTTCTTGAATGACATCCGCACCATGACAGTGACACGTAATCCTCTGGCCAATTTCAATAAGCCATTGAAAGATTCTGACACGTTTTTAGTCAAAATTGCCCATCTTCTTCCACCATCCGCATGCAAAGTCCACTTGTGAAGCTCGTGTTGCATCAACCAATGATAGACTCTCTTGTCTTCCTGCTTGATAGATTCCATGTGCCTCCGGAATTTATGCTCTTGGTGGTCTGTTGCTGCCATCCACATCAAATTACGCAGGTCTTTTTTGGGATGTGCCTTCTGGAAATTGGCCTTCAAGTGCTTCACACAGTAACGGTGGTCGGCATAAGGTTCTTGCCATGCAGGCAAGTTCTCTACAGAACTTAAGATACCACCATGCCGATCAGATATTAGACAAATACCGGAACGCTGTTTGACAACGTGCTCTTTCAAATGGTTCAAAACAACGTCCACGTCTCTTGGCTTTCATTGGCACAAATAGCAAAAGCTAGAGGAAATATTTGTCCATTAGCATCTACTGCAACGACTACCAACA
>ML311683.1:490-26637 GCA_005239505.1 Nicotiana paniculata | reverse complement strand
TCTTACATAATCAATAGTGATAATTCCACTAGAAAGTAGTTGTCTAACGGTGTTATATCTTCGTCGTATATGATGAGACTTTCCGTTATACATAACGCTACATGCCCTTCCTATTGCAGCCTCACTATCGCAATGTATGCATATAGGAGCCAAAGGTTTTGGACAGAACGGAATGTCTTCTAAGAAATTTCGAAGCCATTCAGCTTCTTCACCGGCCTTATCCAAAGCTATAAACTCTGATTCCATTGTAGAGCGAGCGATGCACGTCTGCTTGGAAGACTTCCAAGATACTGCTCCACTGCCAACAGTAAAGACATATCCACTTGTGGACTTTGTTTCTGTTGAGCCGGTTATCCAATTTGCATCACTATATCCTTCGATAACCGCAGGATATTTATTGTAGTGCAAAGCGTAATCTTGGGTATATTCCAAATATCCCAGAACTCGTTTCATTGCCACCTAGTGATGTTTGTTGGGATTATTTGTGAATCGACTAAGTTTACTTATTGCACAAGCTATATCAGGACGTGTACAATTCATGATATACATTAAGATGCAATTCATGATATACATTAAGATGCAATTCCCTCCTTACTGATTGTGACGAACAATCGAATTCTCGGAGTGAATTTTTATAAGTCTTCACTCAAGCTTCATCACCCTTAGGCATGATGACATTCATATTGTGGAATTTTATAACCCCCATAGGTTTAGTCGTCAATTTGGCTTTTGTCAAGATGTTCCTGGCAACCTCATAGAGCGACCTTATGACGGCTCACTGAAAACGCTAGTGCAATTTTGGGACTCATGTGTTTGTCTTGGAGGTTCATCAAAGGTTATTGTCCCTACGCGTTTATCAGAAGAGGGTCTCGAATGAATCGTGAGTATGCATATTGGTGGTCAGCTCGTCGAGTGCACTCTTCCCGACAAAGTACTCACATAATTTTGAAAGTTCCAAGAAAAGATGATATTCCTTTATCCTCCAAAGATGATCAACGTCAAAATAACACTCACGAAGGTTCTTCCAAGTCCAAGTTAAGATCGAAAGATCCTTCGCCAAGCACCAAGGTCTTATCCAAGTCTACCCCTTCGATGGGTGGGATGCCCATGTGGATAAAGGAGCTAAACATATTTTGTTGACTTCCAAGACGACTACTGCCACTGTGGAGGTGACGAACAATCATTGCAAGAGGAAAGCGCCTCCTACTTCACCAACCAAAGATGTTGCAAAGGCAGCCAATGTCGTGCCAACAAACGAGGAAAGAACTCAAGCTTCTGCTTTGCCCAATGAGGTAGTGAATGTTAGTGCGACTTCTAGTTCGAACGAGAGTGATGTATTCAAAGAAGAAGGCTAAGGACACGAGTCATAGTGAGTTTGCTGACTTGGATGCTCTTAGTATCGGTACTGTATTTTTTGTAGAGGGTGACCCTAGATCAATGATGCCGGTGTCTGAATTGCAGAAACGAGTAAATATTATTTCCTTCAAATTTACTCTTTTTTTTCGTTTTTTTATTACACATCAAAATTATTATATATTTTTTCAATTGTAGTTGGGCGTCGATGAGATGTATGATGATGTACTTGGTGAAAACATGGTGGAAGACTGTGTTACAAGCCCAAATTCCCTCGGTGTGGCCGCAAAAAGTCCTCACACTTCATTTGATGGTGTTGAACATCATGCTGCAAATAACGCTTCATAGACAGATTTGAGTCTACCCAAAGAGTCGCACCTTCTTCCAGAAGATGTTATGCTTTCTAATCCAGCCGTGGCAAGTAAGATGGAGGTTGCCGCAAGTCAAGCAAAATGTCAAAAAGCCTTCGAGCCTAATCCATGGCCGTTACATCTTGATGCTCCAAACTTCAAACCACAAGATACTATTTCCCGTATTAAACTTTCTTTTGTTAACACGATGTGGCATACCTTGTGTGAATGGATCGAAGAGTTCTCTCTTTATTCTCTGGATAGCTTCACAAAGTTGGAGGAAAGTATCACTTTGAATCTTGAGGAAATTAAGAAATAAAATATATTGATAATTATACTTTGGAGGCTCTTGTTGAGGCTTTCTTCAAGACATACACATATTTCACCAAGAGTCACTTTCTGATGCACGACGACGCTTCGATGATGCAAAACAAGAATATGAAAAAGTGATCGATTCGGTAGAGAAACTCAAGTCAATCTTGAGAGTGTTGAACAACAACTAGTTGTCTTGGCCTCCAGAAAGAAGAAGATTATCACGCTCTTGGATAAACAACAAGTGAAGTTGGCTAAAAGTCAAGAGAACATTGACATAACCGAAGGAGAGATTTATAGCATTGAAGCCAATCATCCATTATCTGATGATAAAGCAGAGAAACTGTCCCTCCTGAAAGGGGAAGTGGAGACAAGCCGCCAACAAATCCTTAGCTTCAAACCTTTTCTATGATTTTAGAGTTTTTTTTTAAATTTTTAGGATTCTCGTTTTACAATTTTTTTATAACTAATATCATGTAATGGAGTACTTATTTCTTGGAGAAATAAGAGTATATTTATTTTTTAGTATGTGATATTTCTCTTTGAGATCTGGATTCCCTCTATTACTCCCAATTATTTCTTTCTTAAATTTCAGCACATGTCTTGTGTGTTGGCTTTGTTGCTTCGCGCGCTCTTGTTAAAGAAAGTCATATCTTGAGCTAGGAGTATCAGAATTAAATTTTTCTTGCACCGTTAGGAAGAAAACTCAGAGACCTGAAGTACCTATGAATTTTATGGCAGTGCTCCTTTTGGGCTATCAACAGAAAATTCGCAACATCGACTTAATTGCAGTGAACTTTCGGATTTGCGTACCTTTGACGAAAATAATTGTATCTTGAGCTAGGAGTATCATAATTACAATCTTTTTGCAATTTCAGAAAGTACACTCAGAGATATAAAACTCATATAAATTTCATAACAAAACCCCTTTCGGAGTTTCAACAGGAAATTTGCGAAGTCGACTCAACCGCAATGAACTTTCAGATTTGTGTACTTTCAGCGGAAAAAAAATTATATCTTGAGCTTGGAGTATTGGAATTGAAATCCGTTTGCAATGTCAGAAAGTAAACCCCGGAGATCTAAAACTCATATAAATTTCATAACGAACTTCTTTCGGACTGTCAACAGAAAATTCACGAAGTCGGCTCAACCGCAGTGAACTTTCAGATTTGTGTACTTTCAGCGAAAAAAATCATATCTTGAGCTTGGAGTGTCGGAATTGCAATCCGTCCATGCCGTTATAAAATAAACTTAGAGACTTGAAGTACCTATGAATTTCATGGCAGAAATGTTTTTGGTCTACCAACAGAAAATTTGCAAAGTCGACACAACTGCAGTGAACTTTCATATTCGCATGCATATAGAAGTCTTTGCGGCAGAAGACCTTTCGGAACCCAAATTAGAAATTTCACAACTAGGACACATGATAGAGGAACAATTCAAATTGGATTCAACTATACAAAGCTTTATGGAAGAGTCAAGTTTTGATGAAATGAAGCGAACTTGGAAAGGCATTCAAGACAAGATAGCGGCAATATTTCGCGTCAATTGCTCTTATTGACTTAGATTCTTGGTATAGAAAGAAGTATAAATATTTTCATCCTTTTCGTCTTTTGACAATGATTTATCAGATCCTTGTAGCACTGAAGTAATGAAATGTCCATTTTGGCTTGACACGAATTGCCTTCTTTCTTTCTAGAATATGCGCCTATTTGAGTAATCAATCTGATGCCTCAACTCGAATTTTGATGATCATGTCACGTTGAAACACATTTTTTAAAGCTTATGCGACTGAACTTAGAATGAAATTCTAAGCTTCCTATGTACCTCGGTGAAGAGGATCAAGTCATTACATAATTTCAAATAAGTAATTTTTTTTTACTCATGTGACTGAACTTAGAATGAAACTCTAAGTTGCCTACGTACCTCGGTGAAGAGGATCAAGTCATAACGTAGTTCAAAATAAGTAACTTTTTTTTAATTTCCTAACTTTTGCCTAGGCCACCTCTTTCGAGGTTTTCAATCTAGCGGACTTTTTTTTCCTAGGCCACCTCTTTCAAGGTTTTCAACCTAGCGAATTTTTTTTGTCCTAACTTTTGCCTAGGCCGCCTCTTTCGAGGTTTTCAACCTAGCGAACTTTTGTTTTGTGGGTGCCGTTCGTAATTTAGTCTCATGTGGGCCAGGAGCATTTATTCTTCAAGGATAATACCTCTTCAAAAATTTCCCATTGATAGGGCCAATTCTCATGCCATATGCATCAACTAACTTGTAAGCTCCACTTGAATAGGCTTCTTGCACAACATATGGACCATCCCATTTTGAAGTGAATTTGCCCTCGGATTTGCGAGAGGTGATAATAAGTCTTCTTATTGCAAGAATTTTATCTCCAACTTGGAAGGATCTCAAGAGAACCTTTTTGTTGAAAGAACGAGAAAGACGAGTTGATAACATTTGAGACTTTGTTGAGCTTCGAGCCTTTTTTCATCAAGAGACTCCGGTTCTTCAAGGCGCAGACGAGCATTTTCTTCTTCAGTAATACCTTCTTGGACAGAGAGTCTCAAGGATGGTATTTGACGCTTAAGAGGAAGAACTTCTTCGACTCCATAAATAAGAGAATAAGTAGTAGCTTGTGTCGGCGTTCGATGAGTCGTACGATATGCCCACAAAGCTTCTTCCATTCTGTCAGGCCAATCTCTTTTAGACTTGGAGACGACCTTCTTTAACAAGTTGCAAAGTGTCTTGTTAAATTCTTCGGCTAACCCATTTGCAGCAGCATAATACATTGACGAATTACGTTGCTTGAATCCAAAAAGTTCACAGATCTTGGTCATTAATTTGTTATCGAACGGTTTGCCATTATCTGTTATTATATAACTAGGAATTATGAAACGTTATATGATGTTCACTTGAATGAAAATTTCAATATTCTCTTTCTTGACTTCTTTGAGAGCGACGGCCTCGGCCCATTTTGAGAAGTAATCAGTTGCAGCCAAGATGTATAGATGTCCTCCAGAAGATTTGGAAGTGGCCCAGCAAGATCTAATCCCCAAGCGTCAAATGGCCAAGATGCAACACTATGGTGTAACACTTCAGGTGGTTGGTGAATAAAATTTGCGTGAAACTGGCAAGCCTTGCATCTTCGAGCATAATATAAGGAATCTTTCATCATTGTCGGCCAGTAGTAACCCATCCTCTTAATGTGGAAGTGGAGCTTCGGCCCAGATTGATGTGATCCACAAACTCCAGAGTGTGCCTCTTGCATAGCTTGAGTTGCTTCATTTTCCCCTAAACAACGCAAGAGAACTCCCTCAAATGATCTTTGATACAAAGTGTCTTTGTAGTAAAGGAAGCAAGGGGTACGCCGACGAATTTCGGTCTTTCTCCTTGGATCTTCTGGAAGTATACCATAACATAAGTAGTCGATCATGGTTTGTATCCAATCAACCTTCTTAGCTTCAGCGATGGCTACCAAATGCTCGAGATTGCTTTCTTCATCCTCGTTCTCATCTGATGGTACTATCCATTATTGGCAGATAGTGATTTGCATCTGGCCGAGAAGAGTCAATGTCAAAGCTAGAGCAGATAAGGCGTCAACTTTCTTATTTTTCTTCCTTGTCACATGCTGAAGAGTTACATTGCCAATCCATCCAATCAATTTCTGCGCATAATCATGATAAGGACGCAATTCTGGCTTTTTGACCTCGTAACTACCTGGAAATTGATTAATCACTAACTCAGAGTCTCCAAAAATATGTAATTGGATTTGTCTCATATCAACAGCCATATCAAGCCCAAGTATGAGTGCTTGATATTCTGCAACGTTTTTGGTGCAATGTTGTGTTAAGGTTAAGGAATATGGCAAGACTTCTCCTTGAGAAGTGACAAACACAACACCTGCACCAGCTCCTTCACGATGTGGGGAACCATCAAAATACATTCCATGGTGGTTTCACTTCGATGACCATTGCATCCTCATCAGGTAGTTCATCAGTCAACTCCCAATCATCAGGTATTGGATGATCTGCCAAAGCTTGTCCTTTCACAAATTTTTATGGGATGTACACAATCTCGAATTGTTGAAATTGGTGGTACCACCTTGCTAATCGATCATTGAGGACGGGTTTTGACATAACAAACTTTATCGGGTTCGCCCTTGAGACGGGGCAGATGCCATGAGCTTGAAAGTAGTGCTTCGGCTTTTGAATTGCAAAAACCAATGCCAGACATAACTTTTCGGTCGGAGAATACTTCAGCTCATTTGTGGTCATCATCCTACTCAAGTAATAGAGGGAATTTTCTTTACTTTCACCATTTTCTTGGGCTAAAAGGGCTCCAACTGACTTTTCTTGGGCTGCAATATATAGAATCAATGTCTTTCCTGGTATAGGAGCTTCGAGAATCGGAGGATTCATCAAGAATGATTTGATGCTTTGGAATGCGTTGATACAAGCTTGGTCCCATTCAAAAGGTACACCCTTCTTCATGAGACGGCTAAAAGGTTGGCACTTCCCTGCTAGATTTGAGATGAATCTTCTAAGGTACGCCAATTTTCGTTGTAGACTTTCCAGTTCATGTATATTTCTGGGCTCGGTCATCTTCAAGATTGCATAAACTTTGGCTTGATCTATCTCAATCCCTCGATGTCGAACAATGATGCCAAGGAATTTTCCAGAAGTAACTCCAAAGGCACATTTCAACGGGTTCATCCTAAATTGATATATCTGGAGTCGTCCGAACACCATTCTTAAGTCTTGTAAGTGGTCTCCTCCCTTTCTTGATTTCACCACTAAATCATCCACACAACATTCCACATTCTTGTGGAGGATGTCGTCAAAGATATTCTGCATTTCCCTTTGATATGTGGCGCTTAAATTGTTCAAGCCAAAAGGCATTACTTTGTAGCAATAAATGACTTTGGGAGTGTGAAATGCAGTAAGATCTTCATCTTTCAGTGCCATACGAATTTGATTGTATCCAAATGATCTATCAATGAAATACATCGCCTCGTATCCGGTGGTGTCATCAATCATTAGTTCTGGGATTGGGAGCGGAAATTCGTCCTTAGGGCATGCATTATTGAGGTCTCTAAAATCGACACAAACTCGAGTTTGGCCATTCTTCTTCTTCACAGAACAATGCTTGAAATACATGTAGGATATTTAACCTCCCGAATGAAACCGGCTTCGATGGGTTTATTGACCTCGGCTTCGATTAATGGGATCAATTCTGGCCTGAAGTGTCTTTGGGCTTGCTTAACAGGATGAGCTCCTTTATTGACCGCGAGATGATGAACTACTACTTTAGGATCTAAATCGGGCATCTCTTTGTAGCTCCAATCAAAGACATCTCTATATTCTTTGAGTAGCTCAACATAAGTGCTTTCTTCGTCTGTGGTTAGTAGGGCACTTACATAGGTGGGGCTGGACTCTTCTGCAATTCCAAGTTTGACTTCTTTCAATACGTCAACTATCATTTTAATTCCTTCTTCTAGTTCCGGAGGAACATCCTCGACATCTTCGTCTTCTAGGGGATCACCATCATTAAAAGATATATGACTACACCAAGAGGCATCTCCCAAATTTTTGTTGACCTTCCTTAGAAATGAAATGTATTGATCCTCATTCGTAGTAATGTGATATGAAGATCCTACACTTTATTCATCTTTGTCACGCTCTCCAGTGTGGACCACTGTGTGAGTCTTCACTTTGAGTACCTCTCCGCATGAAATCAAAAGTTCTGATTGTCGCCTCATTCTGGAAGGGATCGGGCTTTGACACTCTTTGGAGATACTTTGGACTCTAGATGGAAAAGGTATTCTTATCTCTTCATAATATCTTTGGGACTTGATCTTCTTCCTTTTCTATGGCCCCAACCTCTCAAACACAGAAGTTCTTGTAGTTGGTTCTCCAAGTCGATCAAAGACAGAAGGACTTTTATTAGGATCAGCGGGTTCATCGTGATACAGTTATTACTTGCTCTTCTAATGGAGATGCGAACTGGTGGGGGTTGTTTGTAACCCAGACCCTCACATGATTTATTCACCAGATGCTCTTTATCCTTCATCGTGTTTGCTTTCCTAGCAACTTCAAGTGGGAGTTTCCCTAGCTTAGATAGTTCGCTAGGATTATATCCAGCCTTTGCGACAACCTGTAAGCATTAGGATCAAAACCTTCATTTGTGCGTTTCGTGGGTAGCGCCTTATTTTGAGGCATGTTAGGGAACACAAACGTTTCTAGTACATTTGAAGATGACTTAATGGTATCAATCTGCTTTATAAGAAGGGTTAATTCTCTTAGTGCATCTTTTTGGAGGTTTGATGATTCTTCTTCATCTTTCTTAACTTTTGGGACGTAACGAAATAAAGGAGTTATTTTCTTGCCTGCAGTTGCAACATTCTGTTTGTGAGCTTTCGAAACTTGGTATGCTTCTATTGTAACTTTATCTTCACCAGAAGCTACTCCAGCCCTTTTGGACACGGTGTTATCACCTTTGGCCTTCGTGACATCATCAACTTTTACTCCCTTCACGATGTGATTCTTCAAGTAAAACTTTGCATCAACAAAGTATGCCTCAGATTCAGCGAACGACTTATCGTAAGCAACTATCTTCTTTTTGAATCCATCTTTATTATATTTCAAACATTGGTAGTAAGTTGATGGGATAACTTTTTTCTCGTGTATCCACGAACTGCCAAGAAACAAATTGTATGAAGTCTTTGCATCAATCACATGCATCCATGCAGTTGATTTCATATCTCCCATGGTGATTTCCAGTTTGATAGCTCCTATGGCCCTTTGTCCCCCTTGATTGAATCCTTGAATCATCAGTAGGCTTTCAGAAAGTTCTTCAGTTGAGGTGCAGAGTTCTTTTAGTATGTGAATAGGAAGAATGTTAATTGCAGATCCGTCATCTATCAATATTTGTTTATCTTCCTCTCGAGCACATAACCCACCATAAACAAAGGGCGATTGTGTAGTGTCTCACCAAGTAGGAGATCGTCATCAGTGAAGGTGATTTTTGCATTACAGACAGCGATGGAGACGGTGTTGATGTGACTCCATTTTTTTTCCTCTTCTTCTTTATCAACATTACGACACAAGACGTTATCATCATCATCAGAAATCCTCATGAGAGTCCAACTCGACAGGAGTTCTCCCAAAGTCACCGGGTGGCGTGGATTTTGGTGATGGTATGTCTCTATATCCACCTTCTTTGGGTTCTTAACCATTTGTTGCTTTTCGGTCTTCTCACCATCTTATTCCTCATAGTTTGCTTCGTTGATCCTTTTTGCGAACTCAATTTACGGTGTCTTCGACGAGTCACTAGGGTCCAACCTTCTTCATCAGGTTGATCAATTCGGACTTTGTCATCCTCCAATAATTCTTCATCTTTATTCCCTTCACAAGTGCATATCTCAGTCGGATCGAATGAACCAAAGGCAATGGACACATGGTTTGTGCTCGCCTTTTCGTCTTCAAGTTTGATCTTCTTTTGACGAGCCAAATTCATAACTTTGTCCTTGAATACAAAGCACTTCTCAAGAGGGTGACCTATAAGCTGATGGTATTTGCAGTAATTCGGGTCATTGCTTTTTCTAGCTTCATTTGGCTGCTTCATCTCTGGCAGCTCAATAAGATTTAGCTCAAAGATTTCTTCAAATATCGCAGGCACATCGGAGTCTAGAAATGGGTACTCCTTTTCTTGCATCTCTTTGAGCATCAACTTCCGATTTGCATTATCTTGAGACGAAGTTATTTTCATACTCTTTTTCTTGCTCACCTTGGTAGTAAACTTCAAAGGAGATGCATTGACGTTCATGGACTCTTTTCTTTCATTCTTGTGTACGAACTTGCTCCATTTCTTGACTTCTTACCTATCTCTTCCCTTGCGAGGTTCGTAGATGGGAAACCATGCTCAAATCCGTATCATGAGAACGGGTGGCAAGTTCTTCAAATGTTTCGGGCTTCATTCCTTGCAAGATGTGACGAAGTCCCCAATGCATTCCTTGGATGCACATCTCTATGCCAGACGCTTCGCTTAGCCTATCTTTGCGGTTAAGGATTTCATTCCTCCATCAGTTGATAAAGTCAATAACTAGTTCATCATTTCGTTGGCGAGTGTTCTTAAGTTCCACCTTGCTCACAGTACGCCTAGTGCTATAAAATGATTGAGAAAATCTTGCTCCAATTGGTCCCAACTATCAATGGATCCAGCCTCGAGGTCGGTGTATCAATAAAGCATTCCCCTTTAGTGAGCGGACCAACTGCTTTACAAGGTAATCTCCATAAGTCCCTACATTGTTGCATGTCTCAACAAAGTGCGCAACATGTTGCTTTGGATTTCACTTGCCGTCGAACTGCTGAAATTTGGGAGGTTGATAGCCGGCAGGCATCTTCAAGCTATCGATTCTTGCAGTATACGAATTTGCATATGTGAGAGAAGACTTTGAAGCGACCTCACACTTATCTTTGATAGTTCCCATAATGAACTCCTTCAATTGTTCGGGTGGAATTGATCCTTCGGAGGAGACATGAAGTTCTTTGGCGGATAACACTTGTTTTGTTGGAGGATCAACCTTCTCGTGGACTTCAGGGAGCTTTCCAGGAGCATGACTTGATTCCCCATCCATCATGATTTCAGCTATGCCAGTCAATTTCACGATACAAACATCTTGGTCTTGAGCATACTTTGTTAAGCCATCAATCGTCTTTATCAGGTTTGCGAGTTGCTCCTCCATTGTCGAAGTGTTAGTTATCATTGCCTCCATGATTATTGCAGATGATGAAGAATAGTTGGGACCTTCCCATGGATTGAACTCAGTTTGGAACATGCCATGTGACGAGACTGGCGTAGAGCCAGCTCTTAAAACTTCATCATCAGGTTGGGTAAGCTGACTCTTGGTATTGTATAAAGTAAGTTGAGCAAGAGCTTTCTCCACAATTTCTGCAATACTATCTCCTCTCTCTGATTTGCTAGCAGAGAACCTTTATTCTTTGGATGATGAAGATCTTAAAGCATGCATTGGCACATACGACACTTGGAGTGCTTGTTGTCCCAAGACGCTCGCCTTGATTCGGGTGATTGGCCCAAGACTCCCCATAGTAGCGTTCATGATACTTTCAACGTCAGAAGAAAACTTGGAGTCAGCATCTTTTGAGTCGATCTTCTTTGATGCCATCTTAGTGATCTTGAATTTTGAGAGTTGAGAAGATATGAGAGGTAGAGATGGTCCCACTAGGCGTGCCAAAATTTGTAACAACTAAATTTCGCTCCTGAAAAATAATAATCAAGACAAGAAATATAGTGACAAATATTAATGAGAATGTAGAAGAACTAGCCCTAATTCGTGTTAATTTCGTTAGTGGGAGAGGTGTGATGACATGGTAACATCGTGGATTCTCAATTCCCTTGCTAAGGAAATCTCTGATAGTGTGGAGTATGTGAACGACTCAGTCGAGTTATTGAGGGAATTAGAGGATCGTTATGACCAAACGAATGGGGCAAAATTGTATCAGATTCAGAAAGAGATTAATGATTTTGTACATGGATCCTTAGACATTACCGCGTACTATACACGAATGAAGAGATTGTGGGTAGAACTGAACACCTTGAGTGCCAAATCTCAATGTAGCTGCAATTGCACATGTGGAGCAAAAAAAACTATGCACAAGGAAGAACAAGATCGACGGTGTAACAACTAAATTTCACTCCTGAAAAATAATAATCAAGACAAGAAATATAGTGACAAATATTATATTCGATTTCAAGTGATGGAGTTACAATCTCAAAAATATCTCTAAATCTAAAGAGATGTAGTCCTCTGATTCTTCTCCTTACCGACGATGGTTCAAGAGCTTGAGAGCTTGATCTTGAACTTGATGGATTTCAGGTTTGTAGTGCATCACGAACAATTTGAAGATCGTCATCAACCAGGATTTGGTGTTGGGTTATCACGAACAGAAGATTTGAAGCCGTCCGCCTATGATTTGAGTTCGCCTTTGGAATTTGACCACAGACGACGATTGCAGATATGGATGGAGACCTTGATGCTATTCTTCAGAGCTTCTTTAGTCTTCCCTTCTGTTTACTTGCTTGTCCATTAGCCTTCTCCTTTAACTCTTTTATATAGGCATGAGGTAGAGTATTCTCGAAGAAAACCCTAGTGGATCATTGGGCTTGAGGCTTATGGGCCGACCCATTTGATAGAAGACCAACTAATAGGCTAGTCCAATGGTATATTGGACCTTTATTTAAATCAATTT
This sequence comes from Nicotiana paniculata, assembly GCA_005239505.1. Classification (NCBI taxonomy): domain Eukaryota; kingdom Viridiplantae; phylum Streptophyta; class Magnoliopsida; order Solanales; family Solanaceae; genus Nicotiana; species Nicotiana paniculata. The sequence continues at coordinate 14,360 of ML311683.1, read as the reverse complement.
AATAGGATTTAAATAATTGACCCATATATATTAAACCATGATATTTATTTGGACTAATATGTATTTAATATATGATAAAATCTAAATACTCGTGGATTCAAATTTAATAAAATTTGAATTGTCTACAGACGGCTTATCCAATTTTTAATGGGCTTGAATGAGGTCTCCACAATAGTGCGAGGAAGTATTCTTATGTTGAAGCCTCTGCCTTCTATGGCATATGCTTTCTCTCTACTGATACAAGAAGAAAAACAAAGGAAAATTCAAAACTAATAGTCAACTTACTTTGGACTTTACTTCACTGCAGTAAATGCAAATCCATAGCATCAAAATCCATTTGGAGCCAGGAACTTCAAGACACATTACACAGACAACAACAATAATAAGGGTCGTCCATTTTGTGACTACTGCAAAAGACCAGGGAATACAAGAGAGAAGTGTTATAAGTTACATGGATACCCTCAAGGCAGTTCATACAATAATCAAAACTTCAATCGTGCCAATACTCAGTCCTATAATCAGGGGAACAACCAGAACCACAAGTTCAACAGAGGAAAACGTTTTGTGCAAATGTACATGGAACCCCAACTGATATGATTCATGAGAATGGAGATGAGCAGGACCTACAAGATAAAAATCAGAATGTCAACCTGAAAAAAGAGCAATATGGGCAGATAATGAGCTTGTTGCAGCCCTTTCAAGTAGGGAATGCAGGAGGATCTTCCAGCAATGGCAATGTCACCAGTGGTAGTGCCAACTTTGCAAGTATTGTTGTTTGTATTTCTTCCATTGATTTTGACAAGCCTTCATGCAAATGTTTTGAATCAAAGACTGACCTTTGGATTACAGACTCAGGAGCATCTAACCATATGACCTTTAACAAACATTCACTCACTAACATCACTAGACTACCCTATCCTCTCCTGATAAGCCTGCCAAATGGATATAGAGTAAAAGTTCTTGAATTTGGAGTTGTGATACTTTCTTCAGACATTGTCTTACATAGGGTACTTCATGTTCCATCATTCAAATATAATTTGATTTTTGTTCACTCCCTTGCAATACACCTTATATGTATTGTATTATTTAGTGATACACTCTGTCTATTGCATGCTCCTCCAGTGAAGAGGCCTTAGGTGATTGGTAGTAGCAAAAAAGGTCTTTACTATATCTGTTCCAGGTGTTTGAAGGGTAAAAAGTCTATTTTACCCTCTACTGTTTCAGCTTCTTACTGCAATTGTATTCCTGCTCCCAATGTAAATAGTCATGAGTTTGTTAGTCATACTCATTCATGCCACAGTCCACAATCTGTAAATATTCCAATTTCAAGTAATAAGAATGAGTCTTCATGTGTGTTTGATAAACATGATATAAATTCTCTTTGGCACAATAAGCTTGGGCATGTTCATTTTGTTAAAATGAGAGGAATATCCTCAATTCCTGCAAAATTTGTGCCAAGGCAACCATTTATTTGCCTTATATGCCCTATGACAAGACAAACCAGACTCATATTTCCTCAAAGAACCAGCACCACCTCCCAATTATTTGAACTAGTACACATAGACATATGGGGGCTTACCATGTAACTACCATGATAACCACAAATGTTTTCTCACCTTATTGGATGACTTGAGTAGATACACTTGGACTCACCTGTTGAGCGGCAAAAGTAATGCTCTTCAGGCTTTAAAAGTTTTGTGGCTATGATTGAAAACCAATTCAATACATCTATAAAAATCATTAGGTCTGATAATGGCTTGGAGTTCACCAGCCATGAAGCCTCCTCATTCTACCAATCAAAAGGGATCATACACCAGAAAACATGTCCCTATACACCACAACAGAATGGTGGAGTAGAGAGAAAACATGAGTATCTTCTTAAAACTGCTAGGGCACTCATGTTCCAGTCCAAAATCCCAACCAAATATTGGGGAGAGTGCATCCTAACAACCACCTATCTAATAAATAGGTTTCCAACCACTTACCTAAATAATAAATGTCCTTTTGAATTGTTATACCAAAAGAAACCCAACTACTCTCACTTGAGAAGCTTTGGTTCTCTCCGCTACCCTACTATACCCAAGAAACACAGAGACAAATTTGAACCAAGAACTACCCCTCACATATTTGTAGGATATCTGTTTGGAAAAAAAGGTTACAAGGTACTAATCCTAGCCACCAAGAGAATACATATCTCCAGAGAGGTAATTTTTCATGAAAATGTATTTCCATTCTTCATGACTTCTAAAAATGCTTCTTTTCCTACTATTCTTAAGATAATTTCATTTCCTAATTATGTTGAGGACAGTAGTCAGCTTTCTCCTATGAAAACTGGACAAAGTCCTGTTAGTGTCACATCTCCAGACATAGAACACTACCCTGAGACACTTACCAATGACACACCTTCTCCAAATACTTCCAATTCTGCATCTTCAAGTGATAACAATTTGCAAACCTCATCTACACTCGTGCTTCAGAAGCACCGGTTTTAAAGAAATCCAATAGAAATCATCAGACCCCTGTCTACCTTAAAGATTATGTTTATCAATTGCCTAGTAGTACTACCCAATTGTCCACTACTTCTCACTGCACTCCTTCATTAAATGCCTTATTCTCTAATCATCATCACATCACTCCTGATGTTCTATCTTCTGAAAGTCAACACTTGGTGCTAAGTGTTTGCCATGATAGTGAGCCATCTTCATACGAAGTGGAAGCCCTCAATCCTGCATGGAAAGCATCCATGACACAGGAATTTGAGGCACTCCATGCAAATCATACTTGGGATTTGGTCCCTTTTCTAGCTGGTAACCAAGAAATAGGTTGCAAGTAGGTATATAAGGTTAAACATAGAGCATATGGGAGCATTGAAAGATTCAAATCCAGGCTGGTAGTAAAAGGTTATACTTTCCCAGCAGGCTGGGATTGATTATACAGAAACCTTCTCCCTTGTTGTGAAAATGACAACTGTTAGGGTACTAGTTACAGTGGTTGTTAAGAAGGGTTGGGACATATTCCAATTAGATGTGAATAATGCTTTCCTCCATGGAGACCTACATGATGAGGTATACATTGAGTCTCCTCCTAGTCTTGTAGTTGATCAATGTAGTTTAAGCACCGTCTGCAGGCTGAACAAATCACTATAAGGGCTGAAGTAAGCCAACAAACAATGGCATGCCAAACTAACTGAGGCATTGTCTTGAAAAGGGTACCAACAATCTGAAAATGATTACTCCATTTTCTGCAAGAAAACTTTCTCATCCCTTATCTCTGTAGTTGTATATGTTGATGATGTTATAATCACTGGGACTGGCTCAAAAGAAATTGCAATTTTGAAGGCCTTCTTGGACCAAAAGTTCATAATAAAGGATTTGGGCAGACTTCACTATTTCTTGGGTCTAGAGGTCTTATACAAACCAGATGGTATTCTTATTTCTCAAAGGAAGTTTGACTTGGATTTATTGAAGGAATATCAGTGTTTTGACTACAACAATGTGTCCTTACCTCTTGATCTTTCTGTGAAGTTGAAAGCACAAGAGGGGAATCTTCAACCAGACCCTACATACTACAGAAAACTGGTGGAAAAGCTACACTTTCTCACCAACAGTAGGCTAGATATAGCCTATAGTGTGCAACTCTTGAGTCAGTTTATGCAAGATCCAAGAGACTCCCATTTGACTGCAACATTTCATCTTCTTAGATACCTCAAAAAGGATCCTATCTTGGGTGTTTTCTTCTCCAACAATCCTAATTGTTCGATCAAGGCTTATTGTGACTTAGACTGGCTGCCTACCCAGACTCCAGGAGATCTGTCACTAGGTACATATTTTAGTAAGTAACAACCCTATTAGCTGGAAGTCCAAGAAGCAGGAGACTATTTCTTTATCCTCAGTTGAATCAGAATACAGATCCCTCAGGAAAGTAGTTGGAGAGTTGGTGTGGTTGAGCAGGTTGTTTGGAGAAATTACAGTTGCCAAATCAAGTCATATCAAAGTGTTTTGTGATAGCCAGTCTGCCATACATATTTCCCATAATCCAGTATTTCACAAAAGGACCAAGCACATTGAAGTCGACTGCCACTTTGTAAGGAAAACGCTGAGGGAAGGCCTAATATCTCTTCATCATGTGACTACTCACAATCATTTGGCTGATATTCTTACTAAGTCCCTCCCATAGGTCAAACATTCAGCTGTTCTAGGCAAGCTGGTTGTGAGAACCTCATTTCCAACTTGAGTNGGGGGGGGGGGGGGTATTGAGTATAGTTATTATTAATACATTCATTATTATATTATATAATGTAAAGCTAGAAGATTCAGTTAGTGGTGAGCTTAGTCAGTGGTTTGTCCTAGTTAAGTGATTAGCTTAGTCAACATGTATATATACTTGTAGAGTTAATGAAATCAATAGAGAGTTCTCATTATGCAAAACACACAAACTATGTCGGTGCTTTCACTCTCTCTATCTCTCACTCCCCTTCTTCCCTTCTCTCAGAACACTCTAGAAAACTCCATGGGAGCTCTCATTCTAAGCTTGCATGCAAAATTGTTAGGAACCTTGAATCTTAACTTAAAGTTTGATGGAATAAACTTTAAGTCCAAAAATCTTGGGTATTCAAAATCCTTGTCAATAAAAGATAGTGCCTTTAGTTGTTACACGTCCAAGTAAATACTCTCAAACTGTTTGTAGTCGTAGAACTAAAAGCCTTACATCCTCTTCCATCCATGGAGAACTGGGTAGAACTACCGCACGATCTCATTACTGTAATTTCAAAGCATATTAAAGAGATCGAATATTTCATTGCTTTTGATGTTGTTTGCATCTAATGGCGAACTGCTGCCACTAAAGATAATTTTGATGTGCTTTCGCCCCAAGTGTCGTGGCTAATGTTAGCTGATAGAGATGATGATTATCGAGAATTTTACTCTCTTTCCAAGGAATATTTTTTAGCATATTTCTCCCAGAAGCTAAAGGGCGAGAGTGTTTTCCATTAAAGGAGTGGTTTTTTACCATGTCATGTAATGGAGAATTTAACTTTTTGCATCCTTCCTGAGTAGCCAAATTCAACTTCCTTGCCAACAAGCCTTAAGGGATTTATAGGATCTTGAGGAAGTATTATTGAGTATAGTGGGGCCAACTATTTATTAGTTAAGGGTAATTAGTTGTAACTACATATAGTTAGTTAGTTAGTGGTATGTTTGTATAAATACAGTGGTTATGAGTGGTACTGTACAACTATTCATTTTTTTTCTTCTCTGTGAGCTAATAATAAAGATTACTCCTTCTCTTCATTTCTTCTTCTTCTAGAACCTTCAATTTGTGCCATGACTGAAGCTCCTTAACATGGTATCAGAGCTCGGTGCTCTATTTATTTAAGCTCAACCATGAGAGAACTTGAATCATGCAACTATATCGAAGCATCCTTTCATCGATTTGATCGAGTAATTTTTTCAACACAAAAATCTCTATACTCGACCTAGGATTTGGGATTTTTTTTGATTTTCTGGTTGAATCGCGGTCAAATTGTATCTAAGTTTGTGTGAATTTGATAAAATTGTAAGGATTTCTGGTGAAATGTTTGCTGCTGTGAAAATGTCGATCAATGAAGAGGTAGTTGGCTTGCATGTTGCTGCGTTAATGTCTACAGAACTTGTCGATCACAATCATCCTCTCTACATTCATCCGTCCGACACTCAAGGTTCTATTATAATATATATTCAGCTTCAAGGTTCAAAAAACTATTCTATTTGGAGTAGATGTATGAAAATTGTTTTGCATGGTAAAAATAAGTTAGGCTTTGTTCTAGGCACTTGTTGGAAAAACAAATATGATACTAGTTTGCATGAACTGTGGGATAGATGCAATGCTATTGTACTTGCTTGGATAATGAACACAATTTCACCAAGCTTAATTAGTTCAGTGATTTATTCTTCCGATGCATACATAGTGGCGGAGGATCTTAAGGAAATATTTGATAAGGATACTGTATCTAGGGCTTGCTATTTGCACACAGAAATTTCCTCATTAACTCAAGGCATATCCTCTGTGTCTGTGTATTATACTAAACTGAGAGAGTTGTGGGATGAGTATGAAACCTTAACTCCACCACCTACTTATGGTTGTGTTGAATTAAGGAAACTGTAGAGCACTATCAGATACAAAAATTGTATCAGTTCCTTACTGGGCTTAATGAATCCTATGAGAATGCAAACAATCAGGTCCTCAAGACTCGACCCTTGCCTAATCTGAACCAAGCCTATGCTATGATAATTTATGTGGAGAGTCAGAGAGTTAATGGAAATTGTGTATTTGTTAAGGGTAATGAAGCTGCTATGATGAGAAATAAGGTGTATACGGGAGGTTATAATAGTGGAGGAAAGACTAACAATAACCCCAATAGAGGTTATACAGGTGGATATAATGGTGGAGGACAAACTAACACTAATTCCGGTAGAGGCAACGGACCTAGAACCTCATTTGGTAAAGGTGTTGTTTGGTGTGACTACTGAAATATAAGGGTCATACTAGGGATAATTGTTTTAAGCTTTATGGCTATCCATCTGACTTCAAAAACAAGAGAAAAGGAGGGGCAAAAAATGCCCAGGCTAGCAGTGTGACAAGTTCTGGTGTTTTAGTTCAGAGATACAGTGTCAAGGGCATCAAACATCAACTTCTCCAGCTCACTTCTTCACTCAGGAACAATACCAACAAATTTTGCATTTGTTGAACAAGGATAAAGAGACTGAACATGTTACCAATATTGTCACTGTAGGAACAACAGTTAGTATACACAGGCATGTATGACAAGCTTGATGCATAGTAATTGGATTATAGACACAGAAGCATCAAATCATATGGTTCATAGTTTGCACTTGCTAGAGAAGTATGATGAAATACCAGAAAATGCTAGGAGTAAAGTTCAATTACAAATTGGAGAACAAGTGTTTATTACTCATAGGTGCATTTGTCCTTTCTTAAAAAATAAAAAGGTTCAGAATATTCTCCACATTCTAGAGTTTAAATATAATATCCTCTTAGTGTCCAAACTCACAAAGGAGTTGCAGTGTCTAGCAACATTTTACCCTGATTTATATATCTTTCAGGAACTCTCAAGTGAGAAGGTATTGGGTATTGGTAAGTAAGAGTTGGGTCTTTACATTCTCAGGGCAGAAGACAGAGCAATAATCAATCACCAAGGCACTCATTCCAATTCAATTGTACATACCATTCCAGGTGACACCAATAAATATAGTAATCCAGCAAACAATAAGACTTGTGTTGTATCTTCTCTGTGGCATCAAAGATTAGGACATGCTCCTTTAAAGGTTTTGAGATATGTAAATTCTTTGCATAATGTGCAATTGAAGGAACATCATTGTATTGTTTGTCCTATAGCTAAACAATCAAGACTACCTTTTCCTACTAGCTCTTCTTGTTCTAAATATATCTTTGATATTGTGCATGCTGATATATGGGGACCCTATAGGGTGACTACACATGATGGCAAGAGATATTTTTTTTACCTTGGTAGATTATTACTCCAGATATACCTGGCTATTTTTATTGCATTCTAAGTCATATACTGTTGAGGTGATCAATATAGTTTGATCACAGACTTAAATGTTTAAGAATAGAAAATGACACATAGTTCTTTAACGATCAGATGTACAACTTGTTTAAGACTCAAGGTACAGTACATCAAAGTTCTTGTACATATAACCTTCAACAGAATGGGGTCGTTGAGAGAAAACACAGGTCTATCCTAGACATGGCTAGAGCATTCAAATTTCAAGCCTTCTTACCCCTCAAATTTTGGGGAGAATGTGTCTCTACAGTAAGTCTACCTTCTAAATCGTTTGCCTACTATACTACTACAAGGCAAATTCCCTTTTGAGAAGTTGTTTCAAAAAGGTCCTTCATTAAAACATTTGAGAGTGTTTGACAGCCTTTGTTATGCCACAACCATGAAGAAAGGGGATAAGTTTTGCCCCAGAGCAATTCCAGTTGTTCACATGGGGTATTCTTTATCTCAGAAGAGGTATATGCTCTATGATCTGTATTCAAAAAGGTTCTTTGTCAGCAGGGACACTGTGTTCAGAGAAGAAGTGTTCCCTTTTAATTATATGACCTCTGGTGCTTCTCCCTTATCTCTTGTCTTGGAGTTTGTAGAACAATCTACACAACTAGTTGTCTCCTATGATAATTCCTCTTCTGCTGATGCTGAATTTCCTGTAACCTCATCTAACCACCATTCTACTAATGAAGTTGAAACCTCCTTTTCATCTATCTCAGCTCATGCATATCTTGGTTAGTATACTCTATCCTCACCAGTTTCCCCTCATGTCTCAGTTTGTGAACCATCTGCTCCTTCTATATCACTTAGAAAGTCATCAAGAACCACCAAGCCACATGTGTGGCTAGCAGATTATGAGGTTCCACCAGCTAAGTCTGCATACCCTATGTCAAACTATGTGGCATATGATCAGTTTTCCTTTGCCTATAAAGCTTCTCTTGCTACATTCTCAGCTATTGTGGAACCCAAATCCTTCCTAAAAGCCAGTAGGGATCCTAAATGGGTTGAGGCTATGCAAGCTGAAATCACAGCTCTTGAAGAAAACAACACTTGGTCTATTGTCCCTCTTCCTCCTGGCAAGGTCCCTATAGGTTGTAAGTGGGTGTTTAAGGTCAAATATAAGTCATCTGGTGAAGTGGAGAGGTATAAGACCAGGCTGGTGGTCAAAGATTACAGTTAAAAAGAAGGTTTAGACTACACAAAAACTTTCTTTTCTATGGCTAAAATGGTTACTGTGAGAGCTGTGGTTGCATTAGCTGCTGGTTCAGGATGGTATGTGTTCAAATGGATGTTCACAATTCTTTCCTTAAAGGAGATCTTCTTGAAGAAGTGTATATGCATGTTCTTGATGGCTTTTCAAGCCAGGGGGAGTGTCAGCATGTGTGTAGATTTCATAATTCACTTTATGGATTAAAACATGCACCTAGGCAGTGGAACCTGAAACTAACTGAAGCTCTTATACATATGGAATTTTCTCAGAGTCACTATGAATATTCCTTGTTTACTCAGAAGATGGACTCAGAGTTAATAGTCATTCTTGTTTATGTAGATGACCTTCTAGTGACTGGAAGTAGTCTAAGACTGATCAAACAAGTCATACAGGATCTGCAGGAGAGGTTCAAGATGAAGGATCTTGGTGAACTGAAATACTTTCTAGGGATTGAGTTCTATAGATCCCAGGAAGGAATTGTTATGTGCCAAAGGAAGTATGCTCTAGAACTAGTTTCTGAACTAGGACTAGCAGGTGCAAATCCAGCAGCAACACCTCTGGAGTTCAATCACAAGCTTACATCCATTGAGTTTGACAAGCAAATACCAGTTGTTCGACCTACAGTTGATAGATAACTTGAAGACAAGGGAGGCTATTAGAGACTAGTTGGAAGGTTATTGTACTTAACCATGACAAGGCCTGACATTGCCTTTATGGTTCAAGTTCTAAGTCAATATATGCATGCACCCAAGGTTTCTCACATGGAAGCCGCTCAAAGAGTGGTGAGGTACATAAAAACTGCTCCTTGACTTGGACTGTTCTTGCCTGCAAAAGCAAGCAAATCTCTATATGCATATTGTGAATCTGATCGGTTGGCCTGTGTAGAGTCAAGAAGATCAGTGACAGGCTATATAGTGAAATTTGGTGAAGCATTGATATCTTGGAAGTAACAAAATAGGGAACTGTGTCTAGGAGCTCGGTTGAAGCTGAGTTTCGAAGTATGGACTCTACTGTAGCAGAAGTGGTGTGGCTAACAGGATTCTTTAAGGAGCTGGGAACTGAACTGGTTCAGCCTATATGGATGCATTGTGATAGCAAGGCTGCTATATAAATTGCAGCTCGCCCTATTTTTCATGAACGAACCAAACACATTGACATTGACTGTCATTTTGTGAGACAAAAACTAGTTCAAGGTCTGATTAAAACTCAACACATCAGAACAATTGAGCAACTAGCGGACCTGTTGACTAAGAGTTATGCAAGCCACACACGAATATCTACTAGGCAAGCTGGGAATGAAAAATGTGTTTCATCCCTCAGCTTGATGGGGAGTGTAGAGTATATGGGGCCCAATTATTTATTAGTTAAGGGTAATTAGTTGTAACTACATATAGTTAGTTAGTTAGTGGTATGTTTGTATAAATACGGTGATTAGTGAGTGGTACTGTACAACTATTCATTTTCTTCTTCTCTGTGAGCTAATAACATAGAATACTCATTCTCTTCATTTATTCTTCTTTTAGAACCTTCGATTTGTGCCATGGCTGAAGCTCCTTAACAAGTACCTAAAGGAGAGATCCATCGTTGCATTGACAAAATTGTCTTATCTGCCAATCCTTCTGTTACATCAATATGGTGATTTCCTATTTTACATATAGTAATTGTTTGGCTTATTGGCGACTTGGAGATCTCAATTGAACTCGTATTGAGACTAGGTAACTCTGTTTTGGAGTCGCTAGTATTCATTATTATAAGAGGCAATTTTATGATGTCTTTTATACTGACGAAGTTTGGGTTTTTGACGTTGCTGGGCCTACTATTTCTCAACCGATTGCAAAGCAACACTTGCTTGTTTTTCTTAAAGATAATATGTTTCATGAAGCGCCAGTTCAGTTCTATCTAGTTGAGTTATACGATGCACTATTGCTTGTTACCCGATTTTCCCATCATAATGACGAAGAAGACGGTTATGATACTTTAAAATTTAAAGTATCCGAACTAGAAGTAATAAAACGTGAATTGAGGGAGATTAACAACTCGGGAGATTTAACAATATTTTTGGGACGTAATGAAGCAAGTTCTATTGGTTGTTCTAAGTTTACAGGAGTCAAGCCTAATCACATATATTTTACTGATGAGGAATTTAACTATGTGGAAGGTGGTGGTGGAAGGTATATGGCAGCTTACAATCTTGAAGATGGAAAAATTGAAACTTTTTATCCTGAATTATCACTAAGTCGTATTTGTCCGCCAACTCAGGTCACACCGTGGATAATGTGATTTTACTCGTCTCTACTAATGATTTATAGTTTGGTTATTTATTACTATTATTTCCAAAATATCATTATACACTTCTGTCATGAAGCTTGCACTGCTTTTTGAGTTATTACAAGTTCAAAGCAATCTATTCCAATATTTATATGGTACTTGAAAGTCGAAAGTAGCTTTCAGATAAAGATCTTGGAAAATTCACGAGTAGACACGGATTTAAAATTCTAAAAAATTACATAATACGTAATTGATATGTATGAAGTATCACAACATATATTAATTTTGTGCCTAAATATGTTTAAATTTTATTTTCATTAACTACGTAAAAATCATCAAGCCAAAGGCTGTGAGTCTGCAAGAATAAAGATGAGATTTAGCAATTAAAATTTAACGATAATGAAAAGTCCGGTTCCGGGTGTGATTCCTCCGAGGACAAAAGGTGAAAGCAATGATAAAGAACAAGTAAAGTTATTCATTGCGAGCAAAAGTAAAATATAACAAATGTTTTCCAAGAATTATCACCGCTATCATGGCTACTGAGCCTACTATTTATAATTTTATCTAGGGAAGCAAGATCCTAGAATCAAACTCCTCTTAAATAATAATAAAAATATCATTGATGAACATGTAATGACAGGTCATGAATATAAATATTCTCTATAACGGTTTCTCATGTAATGTTAGAGAATATTATCTCATTGAATGCTATCTGATGGCAAATACTCGATCTACTCCCGTTGACTAGGCTCCCTTCGAATTTATCCGATGTCGATTGCAAATGTTGTATCCGATAATTGTTACTTGACTTACCTTTTGCCTATCTTCGATTTCGCGTATCAAATTACTATTCGACCATTTATTGTAAACCAAATTTACTCCATACACTAGCCTTTATGAAAATGTGGGAAAATGTCAATTATTTGCTCTTGTATTGATGTCAATGCTTTAGTGTTATATTAATTGGTCCAACGCCTACCCTTGAGGTAGGACGGACCAGCAATCCAGCTAAGATGTACCCAGGGGCGGAAGGGTGTTCGTCGAGAAATTACACTGTATATATAAGGTAAAATATATTTTTTACCTCTATATATTAAGTTTTGAACCCCTTTAACACAACTCAGAAGTGTAGTTTAGTGGTCAAGGGGGTTCAAAACCTTGATAAGGTCATAAGTTCAATTCTCACTAGCTACAATTTTTTTTTGAACTCCCTTCATGAAGATCGTGCCTCCGCCACTGCATGTACCAATCCAATAAATATTCCAGATTAACTAAGTACTACTATAAAACTCTAGCTAACAACTTATTTTCCAAGATTATAGGTTGTTACGTAACAGTTTATTATGTGTTGTGTTTCTCTTTTACACGCCCCTTAACAAATATTAGTTAGGAAAGAGAATGGACTATCCTATACTTATTTATATCTTAAGGTATAATCTCTCTTTATTGAATATTTATTCTATTTATATGTGTAACGACTCGGTCGATCGTTCCGAGAGTTTAGCCCCATTTCCCCTATGTCTGCTTCATTTTGTGTGGTAAAAAAAAAATTTGATCAAAGGCAACCGAAGGTTAGATTCTTTTTAAGATGAAGGTGAGCTCAATCTATGTCATAGAATATAGTCAATTCAATTGTGATTAGTTATGCGAGAACGTTTTAGTTGGTTGATTATGGTGTAATTAATAAATTATGAAGGGAAAAGCAACTAGGGCCTATTGTTTATAATTTTTCGGATATGGAATACTTTATGTATGGGACCTTTTTGTTTTAAATTAACAAATAAAGTAAATTTACAAATTAAATTGTTGCTAGTTGATTGATTTGAAGTAGCGTGGAAATTGTGCAGAAGAAGTCGCTTTGCCTTTATCAAAAATAAAAAAAGAAAGGAAGATAGGGTAGGCATAAAAAGATCAGCAAAAGTTAAAAGAGGGGTGCGGAACCCAAGTAGGTTCTTTTTGTACAAGTAGAACTAAAATAAGTCCAAAAAAAAACATAGAACGGATCTATGTATAACGCCATAGTACATGGAGCTATACACTAACGGTAACTGTGCCGTTAGTGTATAGCGCCATATACTATGGCGTTATACCTTCTGAATCTGTCAGACACAGGTATAACGCCATAGTATGTGGCGTTATACCTAAAAGTGCCTTGTACTATGGCATTATACACAATGAATTTGTCTGACACATGTATAACGCCATAGTATCTGGCGTTATACCTATTATTTTGTATAGCGCCGTGTACTGTGGCGTTATACCTGCTTCCTGGGCCCACCAATAATTCAAAAATCGTATAGTGCTTACTACATTGGCGCTATACCAATTAAAAAAAAAAATTCTCCGGCCAGGCATTCTATATAAAGTGGTTAGAATTGCATTTCATTCAATCACAAAATATTTTCAACTCTTGATCAAACGTTTATTGTTGTTAAAATTCTCAAGCATCTTTTCATTATGTCTGAAGAGCGTAGAATACGAGTTTCATTACATTGGGGGGGTGAGGTTGTGATGGAGAATAACTCTGTGGGCTACAATTTACCTGCTCAGTGTCATGTTAAATTTCCACTAACCACGGAGTACGATAAATTGATATCGTTGTTATGCAAAAAAATGGGTGTGAGAAAACGTTCAGTGTTACTTAAAGTAACCGGACGATATCCATATTCCGTCACTCCGCAAGGGGTTGCTTTTTACTCGGAGTTTAACATCGACGATGATGAAACTTTGAGTGATTTTCTGAGGACTCTAGATGAATTTACGGAATTTCTTTTAATCACAATGTTGGAGATGTACGTGAAGGTTGTAGACGTTCCAAAAAA
>ML311681.1:0-47852 GCA_005239505.1 Nicotiana paniculata | reverse complement strand
AAATGACATCCCTCACCTAAGGGCCAAGAAGTGCAAGATGTGATACCTATTGTTTGGTTCCTTCCTTTTTACACCACCACCCCATGAACGTGATAGAAAAATTGATACAAAATTCGGGACGCAATTCATATCCTCAAAATGGAAGAAAAAGTGGTGAAGTAGCAGAGTCGTGCCACGACTATAAATAAGGCGCTTGTTGGGAGGCAACCCAGCCTGTATATCTTTTCATTATTTTTTTTGTGTCAGTTTTGTGTTGTTTTTATTTTGCAGAGTAGGGGAAGTCGGAGTACCCAAAAGTTGAAGCTGAGGGGCATGTTTGAGCTTAAGCGTGGGGTCATCCCGACTCTAAAGATTGAGAATCATGTCTGAAAAGGAGTATTTCTCACCTTTGTTTTAATATTTTTCTTTGTGATCATGCATCGAGGACTATGCATAACATAAGTGCGGGGTGGGGAAACTACTTTCTGAGGTGTAATTGTATAAACTTATTATTTTTTAGAAAAAGCTTGGATTTTTCCCAACGATAGATCTGTTGGACAAATTTATTGAGGGATAAAGTCCGATTTCAAAAACCAAAAAGTTTTTTTATTTTTTTCTTATGATAGTTAGGTAGTATCCCTTGGTTTTTCTTTGGGTACCGGTTCTTTTTCCAAGGGTATAACTTGAACTGGGCACTTAAAATTAATTTTTTTATTTTTTTAGAGTAGTTAGGAAGAAAAGGAGTAACTTTGAGATACCCATTGACATGTTTGGTGCCGGCATATTAGTTTATGACATACATTCTGTTTTCCCTTATATTTGGTTTGACATGTGATGCCTGAGTAAAAATAAATAGCCTATTTTGTGACTCCTTAGCTCAGTTGTTTGACTTGTATACTACATAGAGTAAAATTGCTTAATTCTCTCAATTTTATGTGCTTGCTTGACTTGAGAGTTGAATAAAACCATTGTGATTGAGTCATGTGCAATGTGGGAGTGAGGTTTAGTGATTATCTATGCTATCCCGTGTAGTCTAGAACTTGCCATGTGTGTTAATCGAAACGAAATTGTAGGTTATGCTATTCTAGAAGATGACGTAGGTATTTTCTTGCTTGATCGTGGATGTGCTTGCCACATGAAAATTAGAAATTTCCATTGCTAGCCCCTTTGATCCTTTAGAGCTTTTCTTTGGTACCTACATTACAAACCGCACCCCTATTTTGTTTTTAAATTGAGATTTCTGTACCTTTTTCTCCTAAGGCACTTAGTCTCTAAAAGAAGTAAGGTGAGATATTGGGGAGTAGCTTTTAAGTGAAGCCATGGAAAGTCCCGTTGGTGCACTAAAAATTATATTCAAAATTCACTAGCCATTGAATCTTCATGTATGGAGTGTGTGTAGGAAAGAAAAAAAAAAAAATGATAGTAAAAGTATGTACAAAAAGATACACACCTTCAATTTTTATTAATTTGTGCTAGTGAAAATATAGAAGGGCTTAATTGAAAAAGGGCTATGTCGAATATGAGTTGTGGAAAGAGAATTGGTTGAGAAGAATATGTGTTGATTTGTTAAGGTAGTGTATTAAAGTGTTTAGGAGGGTTAGTCACTATTCCTAAATATATCTTACATGTCCCTTAGCCTACATTACAACCTTAAAAGTTCTAATTGATCCTAGATTTGGCTAACTTGAATTAGTGAAGATCTACACTACGGGCAAGCTTATGGTACGAACACGGGATGCATATGAATTCTTTGTGAGAGTGAGTGAATTTTTTCAATTGTGTGATGTCCTTAAATTATGTTCAAAAGCATATTTGAATGTGTGGACTACTTATATTCACTCTTTTGTTGTTGGTGAGGGCACATGATCTTATGAACGATTGGTAATGTTGTAAACTTTCTTGTTAGGTAGATGCGTGAATTGAGAGGGCTTAGGGGTTGCAAGTTGACTCTTGAGGTTATGTGGTTGCAATTAGGTAGTTGGTATGATTGATTTAATTGTTATACTTGGTCATGTTTAAAGAAGGGGAAGAATGTGAAATTTTGTATGTTCATACTTGATTGCCAATATCGATCATAGTTAAGGGGTAAGGTGTGTGATCGAAAAGTAAAATAATCCTTGATAATGAACTTGGTACGTGTTGAAGGGGGGTAGATTGTCTCATTGCTCGAGGACGAGCAAGAGTCTAAGTGTGGGGTGTTGATGTTTAGCTTAAAGTGCATATATTTCTATGTATATCGCCTCATATTTTACTTTTGTTTTGTGAGTTTTTTATGTTAAATATGATGATTTATATTAATTTTAAGTGTTTTTTATGTTTAGGAATGATTCGGGATCAATTGGGGCGAAACGCACGAAATTTGAGCCAAAACGGACGAAAATGCAAAAATCGGGAAATTTGGAGATTTTGGGCGCCACAAGCAGTGCCCAGCCCTACCTGTGGCGCTGGAGGTATTACACAAAATTGGGGCAGCTCCCTGGTGGGCGCTCGACGCTAGCCAAGGCGCCGGTGAGGAGTTTTTTGACCTATTTTGCCCGGGACACGGTTATTTCGACCCTAAACCTACCAAACACGTATAAAAGCAAGTCTAAGCTTATTTTTTAGGGGATCTAACATATTTTGAAGGGGAATTCACGTGGAGGAACATACACCACGCTTGGAGANTTTATCTTAATTGGTTTGTTTATTCAATCTTGCGCTTAATTATTTAATTGCTTGATCACCAATTGAATACTACCTATGAATCTAGGATTGAACTCGGGAGAGGGAATTCTATATTGCATATAAGATTGGGCAGAATAAGATCTTAACCCTTCAGGGGAGCAGATTTGCGGTTAGGATAGGAATATACCTAATCGTCTTGCTTGGTTACTATACGCGAATTAATAGTGCATTCTTGTTAATCCTAATTTCATAGGAATATAGGCGTTAGGTTAGCTTGAATAGGCGAGTTGTACTTCGGGAGAAGGCTACGAGCAATATTAACCTCGTCAATCAATAAACTAGATAAACTAATTAGACAATTTAGGTCAAAAACTCAACGGGATTGTTAGCTAACCCATAGCTCTAGAATATCGGATCTCATGTGAATTCGTCTCTAATATTCGCCAATTTTTTTATTTTAATTTCTTACTAGTTTGTTGCTCTTGATAAATTTTAGTTAAATCTTCACACATTAGGATTCGCTTGAATAGATTAATTGTTTGGCTTAATTTAGTTGATAGTTAATCATAAGTCCCTGTGGGTACGATATCTGGACTTACAATCCTATATTACTTGTCGACCACGTATACTTGCGTGTGTGTTTGGGACCAACAGGAACCTCCAGTCTAATCGAGAAGTTGAAGAGACACGGTCAGAATGAACCAGGGTAGAATAAATGGCAGATTCATAGATCTTCAATCAATGAGCTAAACATTACAGAATCTTCACGCAACAGTTACGATTACCTATTGTAACGTTACATTAATGATATAAATATTCATTAATGTTCAATCATTAAGGAGAGTAGACGTTATATTAAGAAATTCCCTATAAAAGGGAGTAAAATCTCACTTATATGGACACCACTACCGAAATATACTTACTTTTATGATATCTTATTACTTTCTTATTTACAAGTCTAAATCATATTATTAGCTAATCTTTTTGGTTATCAGACGCCCGAGTACTTCTTAAAATAGCTTTTACTAAGAATCCAATTCTTTGGTTAAACAACTATCACAAAGCCTAAGCCCCAGGGAGGCCTCGGAATCCAAAAGTCTGAATTAAAAAACAAAGCCATCCACTCTGGACTGGCCTAGAGGCTCTATCATAGCACATCTTCCATCTAGGCAAAAACCCTTATTGCTGCGCCACAACTGGAGGCACCCACCAAAAAAAGCTAAATCTGTCACTTGGAAATGCATTCTCAAAGGGTAGGAAATATGTTCACAAGCCAAGAGATGGGTAGTCCACAAAGGGAATAGAGTCAGTTTCATCAATGACTCATGGATCCCCAACTATCCATCCATTAGGACCATGATTGAAGGTCCCCTTACCCAAGTTGATCTGTCAACAGTTGCTACAGTCTACAACATTAGGACCTGGGATACCTCCTCCATCTCCCTAAACATTCCCACAAATATCAGAAACATCCTCCCAAACACATTCATCCCATCCAATCCCATAAAGGAGGATAGGATGATCTGGGGAAACACTGTCAATGGACACTTCAGCACTAAGTCAACTCTTGCCAACCGTTCCTCATCGGAGGAACTAAAACATACAACAACAACTCGTGGATCTGGAAACTGAGAGCACCAAATAAGATCAAATCCTTCATATGGCTCCTCTATCACGAAAGGCTCCCCACAAGGGCCTTCCTCTACCACATTGGGGTTCACTTGAACCCAATGTGTTGTTTCTGCAACCAGACCATTGAGACCTCCGCACACATATTCTTTGAGTACCACAACACAAAATCATTCCGGGAAAATTTAATCTCGAAGAGTACCTTTCAAGCACAAAACCCGAACATCTCCTTAAATAGCCGGGATTAGCCTACCACATGGGCCACCCTCAAAAGAAAGCCTTTCAATAACATTATCACTTGGGAAGATCTTTTTCCCTTTAGCTTTTTGCATATCTGGATCACTAGGAATAATAACCTCTTCAACAAAAGAAGGACATGGTCCAAGCTAATGTTGCATTGGCAAAAGCGACTGAGTATATCATTANGCCTCCTCCACCACCACCACCACTGCCATTTGCGCCTGATCCATGACCCTCTCCATATCCAAAGCCAACACCAAAACCACCGTTATTACCTCCTCCACCACCGCCACCACCACCACCACCACCACCACCAAGAGACCACTATAAGATTAACATTGATGGGGCTGCTGTTGGGAATCAGGAAGGAGTGGGAGGAGTTTTCAAAGATGCAAGCGGAAACTGGGTATTGGGCTTCATGGTAGCATGCAATATCCTACTAATACACAAACAAAACTTTTTGCAGTGCTGAGAGGATTGCAGATTGCCAAAGAAAGACGGTTAAAACCTCTGGAAATCAACACAGATTCTACTGAGGTAATAGGAATGCTCACCAACGCAAACCATGTATTTGACTCAATAATTTTTGAATGCAGGTCAATCATCCTAAGGCTCGGAGACGTAGTGGTGAAGCACAGCTACAGGGAGACGAACAAAATAGCTGATGTATTAGCTAAGGAGGGTGCAAAAAAGGATTTTTTTATAGACTTTATGTAACAACAGTTCCTCCGATGTTTGCTAATCATGCTTTTTGGGGAGACATCGCAGGAACTGTTTTCTCAAGACAAATTTTGGAATGTAATACTATTTTTTTGTCCCTAGCGAGGGGGATCACTTATACCCCGGTAAACAATGCTACTGGTTATACCCTATCGGGTAATGTTTAACATATGATATATTAACCCATTTAACCAAAAAAATAAAGATATACATCCTACTTGTGTTTGGTATAACAAAAGTTATTTTTAGAAAACTATTTTTGAAGTATTTTTTTACTTTAGACATATTTTCGGTGTTTTAAAAAGTGTATACTATTTTAATATTATAATAATAATAACAATAACAACAACAAAAATAATAGCAAACAGAAAAGCATTTTGATATGTTTTGAAGTACTCCTATTAAATATTAATTATAATATCTAAGTGTGGTAGGAGCTTATAGTTAAAAATTAAGGTAATGCTAAGACAATTGACTTTCATTCATAAGTGAGCGAAGCTATCCCTTTTAATAAAAATATTTTCTATCAATCAAACACTAGAAAATAACTTCCTAATGAAAATATTCTCTCATAAAATGACTTTCGTCGTATCAAACTCACTCTTAAAATTACATTTAAAGGCAAACCCAAAAATGAAGAATAAGATAGAATAAGTTATGCCTACTTATTCTAAGAATAAGAATAAGACAAAAGAATTAATGTATCAAATCTACTTCCTATTTATGAGTTATGACGATTTAAAATTCAAACAAACATTAACCAATACCTTTTTCACAAAATAATTAAGCACGAGGGATCATCAAAAACTTCCGTTGCCAACCTTCTCACCCGAAATTAAATAAACACAGAGAAAAATAAAGAGACAAAGGATAGTGTTAATTTAAAGCATAGGGATCTGGATCTGTAATTCTTAGGAAGTAGTAGAAGAATAAGTGCATGAATAAAATTTGTATTTCTAAGACAATGATTATGCTTATAATATTAGTATTAAGATGGAGATCTCTTCTAATTAAATTAGAGAGAGTTGAATCTGAGCCTAAGGGTGGTGAAGTAGTGAGGAGCACATGCAGTTTTATAAAAAAATATTAAGATTAATTACTTTTATTAAACTGCAAAAGTTTCAGGTCATGTTGTCGGGTGGCCTTGCTGTAAAGGATATTAATCTTGTCTTAAAATAATACTTAAAAGAAAAAAGAAGAAGAGCACTGGCCTTGAATTGAAGAGACAAAACCACAACATCTTAATTTTATTTTTTTTTGGTATTGCCTTCCTCTCACAAATCAAAACAAAAAAGCAATTGTAGATTAGATCTCAACCCTCGTGCTTTTCCACTTAGCATAATTCGATCACGGGCTCTTCACTTTAAAAATCAAGAAGAAAAAGGAAGAAAAAAAAATTGTCATTCATTATTTCTTCATCAATTAATAAACTAGGCAAATTGCCACAGAATAGATGTGTCTTTTCCTTTGTATGAAATTTGTTTCATACATTACATTTAGCAATATGGCGCAGTCTACAATGATAATTACGCTATTTTAAGTGGTTAATCCGTTAATTCACTAACAATGTAATCGATGGTGTAGAATTTACTCCAATAAATGTCTCTCTAGTCAATTATTCTGCACGTTTTCGAGGAGAACTAACTAGCTCTAATTTCAAGTAGGATTTCATCCATGACTACAACTTATCCTTTCATCTTCAATACTCCCTCGCTCCTGATTTTTCGGCTGTTTTACATAGATTACAAAATTTATTTTCATTCATTCCTAAAATCTGAAAAAAAATCCACTTATTTTGGACCATAAAAAATTACTTATTATGGATCGGAGGGAGTATAAGTCTACTCAAACTCTCATTTAATTTCACCCAAATTTCATCCTAGTCATGGATAAATGATAATGTAGGTTCCAGTTCATAAACAGTAACAACTTATTATATGAAAACAATTTTTTGCTATGCTATGATAATTTTCTGGCTATGCGTTACCGATTTAACTCCCCATTGTCTCATTCTAACGTCTTTGCCTACTAGATTAATGATTAAACATTACTTGAAAAAGAAAATGAAGGGAGAAACATTAGCCAAATAAGCCAAACTCCAAAATGGGGCATGAAAACTTCTGTATTACGACAATGGATTCTCCACCACCCTTTCTTTTGAGTGTAAGTTGTTCAACTTTATGTCCTTTGATCCAGAAAAGAGTGAGTATCTTTGAGAAAGTACTTGCAGATTTTAATGTGGGAAAAAAGTCACGTTTGTTACTTAGCAAATTAGTGAATAGTCATTCTCTTTAAGTAGAAAGATGATCTGACATTACTACTATTCAGTAAATATATATATATGGTATCCGACTATTCTGTATCTTTTTCCATGAATTAAAAGCTCCTCATTTTCTCTGTTCAAGCATTGCTATTTGCTGGTGGAGTAGTATTAATATTGAATATATGGTATGTAGTTAATCTACAATGCAAAGCTACTGTAAAAATTCTACACTATTCTGTGAAAAGTAGTGTTGTTACTTATACAATTGCATTTATTGTTTAGTTATTAGTTCCACGCTCCACTGTACTTGTACTTTAACCCACTATACCAAGTCGATGTTTCATAACTATATGAGAGTTTTTTTAGATATGGATGCGACCTAACTGTTGAACAAAATTAAATGAGTGAAATTTTTAAGACATAGATATTCCAATCTTAATAGAGACTAAAATATTACTCCTTTTAGGTAATTTCTTTTTAAATCTCTAAATTGTTAGGAACAAAATCATCCTAACAAACCAGACCTTAAACGACGAAATCAGAGACACAAATATTTAACGTGATTCGGTCAATTAATCTACGTTCACATGCGAAAATGAGCAATCCGTTATATAAGGAGAATACAAAATATAGAGTGAAAAAAACCTCATAAAGAGGCAAATACAAGTGGTAGACTAACACTTGTCCCGAAGCTCTCCTCCTAAACAAGACTCTCAAACCCCCTGATGACTACATTGTGGATGCTACTAAATGAGAAGGAAGGGTCCTTAATTTATAGAAGTCAAAACTTTTTCCTCCAAAAAAAAAAGTACTAGCTAAATATGAGAAATTAATAAGTTCCTTCTTAAAAAAAAACTCAATTATAGTAAATATATTGTCATTTCTTTCAAAAGATAGGAAAACCAAATATGGTAAGAAAATCAAAATAAACACTTAATAGTTCTCCCCCTTAGCTTGAATTTTCTGACAAAATAAACTTGATACACCTTCGTATAACATTCAACGGGTCGCATCTTCAAATCTCCATCAAAAAGTTTGTCTCAATGTGAGCAATACTCTGGTCAAATTTCTCAGACAAAAACTATGATTATCGATAAATAGGTTGCGACTAGAACCAAACTCGCCTAGGTGTCATACGGAAGGTAACAAAGTATAGATCTTGAACAATGATAAATCAGACAACAAAAGAAAATTATATATTAAAAAAATATAAATATTTAACGTGCTTCGGTCAATTGAAGTATTGAATTATTGAACTATGTCACATGTGGATATGAGCAATGCACTATAACAACCTCGCAAAGAGGCAAACACAAGTGGCAGGCTAACACTTGTATTAAAATTCTCCTCTTAATTAAATAAGACCCTCAAACCTCTTATGGCTACATTTTGGGTACTTCTGAATGAGTGAAGGATCCTTAATTTATAGAAGTCAAAATATTTTCCTCGAGAAAAAAGGATTAGCCAAATATGAGAAATATATAAGTTCCTTCTAAAGAAAGGAAAACTCAATAATGATAAATATGTTGATATTTCTTTCGAGAAATAGGAAAAATAAATATAATAAAAAAATGAGAACAAACACTTAACTTAAATCTTGGTGGAGGATAGAATTATCCAATACATATATTAGTAGGAAAAACAAGTATACGATGCATTCTGCATTCAAGCTGCTTTACCGAATAATTGGATAAGCTGCCTAGTTCTTTAGTTGTTTAAATTTTGAGTTATCATTTTTAATATGAACCTATTCTGGTTTTGAGAAGTATAATTGTAGATAAATAATTCTGAGAATTTGTTTGACGTTCTAGGCCAGAGTTTATAGTCTAGGAGAGTAAGCTACAATTTGGTTTTATATATTATAGGGTTTAAGGTACAAGAGTTTATAATCTCTTGGTTATTAAGTTGTAACCGAAAAATTACTTTTGTTATTTAGTGAAATTTGAAAAAATCCTACACGAATAGGTCGCGTTTTTATTACTTTGAGTAAGAAGGTTTTTAATGTAAAATCATTTGTGTCTTTAAGTTTATGCACTTTAATTTCTTTGTAATTGGTACGGCAGGTTCTTTAACATGCAAAAATCCGACAAGACAACAATTTTACTTTCTTCTTGTATCTAGGTGGTCTCTAAAATAACATTTATATATATAGTTACTACTTAATCATAATCAATTATATTCGGTGATTTAAAACAATGAAATAACATGTCCTAAATGTATCAAAATGTTCAAATATTAGAGTCATGATGCGTTCTAGTTGGACCTGTCACATATAGCGGCGGAGTCAAGATTTTTATTATGAAGAAGTAAATCAACAAAGAAGTCAAAGGTAAGTTGGCCACATGTCAGCTTCTATACCACTTACTCTGCATAATTACAGTATTAATTTGGAATACTTTTATTTGTTTCTCTAAAACTAAAATAAGAAGGAAAGAAACAAAGAAACTTCACCTCATTCTCACACTGCAGACATGCTTTTCTTTTGTTGAATGTATTTGCAATTTGGTTATTCTTGGTCCGAATCGGATGTGGAGTTTCGATACACTATGTAAGTAATATTTGAGATGTCATCACGTGTAGGAAAATGCATGGCACATGACACGATCAATTAAAATTTGGGGAAATTCAGATGTGGGGTCACGTGAGAACATGACATGATTGGGTTTTGTATTTAATCGAAATGTTGAAATCCCACATTAGCAATCATGGACAGATATTGGTTTTATCCTAAGGGGAATAAATTAAAACAAGAGCATATGAATTTGTGGATGTTCCAAAAGAATAAGATTTATTATATACCAGTTGAAGTTACATATATCATCAGTGTAAGAAATATTTATACCCTCATATCACCTTTATTTAGTACAACAAATAATTGTTTTATTTTTAAAATTACAAACTTCATATTTTAATTAAGATGATATGCTTTGGGTGACATAATAATATAGATAAATTTTTATACTTAATATATCATCTACTACTACCAGTGTCACCAACTATATATGCGACTTTCAAGAAAATGCCCCATGTTCCTCCCACAACCTTTCCATCTCCTTTTATTTTTTCAATTTATTGCAGCTCTTGTCCATTCTTGTTCTTTTTGTCCTTTAGGAATATGAGTTTTCAAATTATTTGTCTTCCACACTTTCTAACTCCAATATATAACAATTTTTAGACAAATTCTAAAGGTATTATATATTCTAAAGGAATTGAAACCAATTTAGGAACTCTGGTTCTTCAAATTTTACGCCGCTAAGTCTCTCGAATCACGTAGAATAAATCGGAGGGAAGAATTAAGGGATAAATAAAATTGTAACCCATAATGTTTATTAATAAAATCACTTTATTCTTTTGTGGTTACAGTTTACTTTTCGTATGTTGAAATTTTATTACAAACAAATTGGCACGCCTAGTGGGACCAGTTCTGCTCTTTATCTCTTCCTCCTGTAAATCGTAAACTCCAAGTTTAAAAATCATTTGTCGCGATTATCGAGTACTTCAAGTCTCGTGTTCAAGTTTCGTCAAGCCTACACCCCAACAAACCTTGAAGTATGGGGCATTTGGAGGTTACTCTACCCTAAACCCTAACGCATACCTATAAAAAGGGTCACATATTCCCTTTGAAGAGGCGTCTCAAAAATCTCATAAATTCTCGAGATATTCACAAATTAAAGGGATCAAGGCATAAAATAATGTCGTGATCAATAGACATTCTTCTTGATAATCAAATACTTCAAGAAGAATATCCATACAATGATCGGGTTTCATGGATATCTAATAATCTAGAGAGTTCCGTATCATGCTACGTTCGAGGACGCTTATCCAGTCCTCGAATCACGAAGAATAATTCGGAGGAAGAATTAATGGATAAACAAAACTGTAACCCGCAATATTTATCAATAAAATCATTTTATTCTTTGTGGTTGCCGTTTACTTTTCGTATATTTAAAAATTTATTGCAAACAGCAACAACAAAGAAATTATCTCTGGAGAATGATGGTGTGTGGAAGCACGTAGTCTTCCACTGAACTATTTCTGAATCAATTGTTATCACGAAGAGAAAAAAAAAAGACATAATGATATATACTTCAAACTAACTGTCTTAAAATCCTGAATTCGTCTGTAGTACAAAAAACTGGAGTACTAGACATAACCAGAAGGATGAAATTATTACTTCTATGCATAAAATTTCACGAACTATTCTTGAAAAGAACGGAAAATAATTATCATTATGCTAGTTATGTTGTTTTAAGTAAAGCTGGTGATGGAGCTAATACTAGTATTACATTGTCAAAATCCTACTCTTCGCTTAATTTATGAGACAATGTTTGATTGGACGCAATGTTAAAAAAAAAAAAGACTTTTAAAACTTATTAATTAACATATATGTCTTAAAACATTTCTATGGCTATAAATTATTTTACTAAGAGTAAGATAGACAATTTAGAATTGAAGTACTTTAAATTAACATGGAAAACATTATTGTTTTGAAATAAGATTTTAAAAAAATGTGTCACATAAAATAGGACAATAAAAGTATAATTCTAGCTAGTGTAATATTAGTGAACATACTTACTCAAAAGTTGTACACTTGTGACTTGTGAGTTATAGCAAGTAGTTCGATGAAAGGATAAAGAAATTTGATTTAAATATTTCTGCTATACAAAAAAGAATAAGAAAAATACAATGAAAGTGAAAAGTGGAAAGACACTTATTTTTCTATATAAAACGTAGTGTGAAAAAGTTTATGCATACCTTTTTCTTCAATATTCAATAGTATTATAGATGAGATGATGCATGGGCTTTGAGGTCTCATCCACTCGTGCGAGTGAGATTATGATCTATGACTATAAAAAGGTGAATGAATTGATTTGATGGTTGGTGGACCCTGCAATTATGGCCGACTGGCTTCTTGTAATTTGTATTGTAACCCACAAAATAATTAAACCATATCCTGCGTTTTGGAACTAGTAAAAAACCTCACATAATGATAAACTAATGTCTAATCTAATTTAATTGCTCGCTATTCTAACTTTTTGTACCATAAATTTAGCGAAGTTGCAGATTTAAGTTGTCTCACATTTATTTTAGTTTCTTTGACGTAATTTGACAGTACAGGAGTTTTAAAATTTATAGTCTTAAATATATTATGATATTTTTAAAGCATATCAATGATATATATAAAGGTGTAATTTTTTGAAATGGATTAATAAAGTAATAGTGTCACATAAAATGAAATGGACGGACTAATATTTTTTAGCATTGTAATATATATTTTTTTATAACAGAAGTTGGATTTCTGAACATACCCGTTGAGTTAATAAGCTACTACTAATTTCTCGTCTCTCTCTCTATACTACTCTCCACCCTTAATCTCATGAGTGATTCAATAATTCAAGAAGTTTTATCTGTAACTAAGTGCATCTTAACCTTGTTATTTTGGCTTTTATCCTTAAATTTGAGACTATTCATTTTCCCTTCAACGAGACATAAGTAATATAGCTTTCTCCTCTTCAACCTAATTAAATAAAAACATGATTGTTGAATACCTCCGGCTTTTAATAATTTGAGTGAATTTGAGGTACATGACTACATGTTTTGACTGCATGTCGTAATCATCATAATAATCGAAGTTAATCTTTGAGATCAAGAACATTCATTGAATAAGCAACTGAATTTGAGCATTCTTTTGGCTTTATCTTTTGTTTCTATTAGTTCAATTGCCACACCGAATGAACTTGACTCGTTAACTTTTGTACTTTGTTGATCGTGTTAGCTTTATTTTCATCACCGCATTAACTGGCCCTCTCTTTTTCTCTAATACGATTAATTGTTATAAACAAAGATTAGGCTGGTCTAAGGTCCCTTTTAAATGTCAAATTATTGTCTCCTAATTGCAACTTTGCTGTCGTTACCTTTCCTTAATTTCGGGCTTAGTTGACTAAAAACAACAGACATAAATGGATCTAAATGTGGAGTGTGACCTCTTCCATATAGTTTATTAAACTCTTAATCTTTACACTAAAAACTAGGGGCTAAAAACCTACCGTGTAATATTTTATCTTGATGATGATGAGTCAATTTATTAAACTCGTAATCTTTACTTAGAAACCTACCTGGTAGTAATATTTTATCTTGATGATGATGAGTCAATGTTTGTGTGCTACAAAAAGAAAAGAAAAAAAGAAGCCCATTAAGATAATAGCTTAAGACCTTTGAAGAGAGGCCACATTAAACAAGTATAGACTCCTTTTGATCAAAGTTGCTAAAAACTAACCTTATAGGGGAAGCTAAAAGCTAAAGTTCGTCCAATCCAACGAGGTCAAATATTCATTCAAGAATTATCTTTTTTTGATAATTATTACTATCACTCAACCATATTTTTATTTAAAGAATCAAACTGCTCTTTTTTTATTTTAGTTTTGTAACCTCAATGTCACCTGATGGTAGGCTAGAAACATAGATTTCGTCTTCATACCACCTATTATTGATTGCATTTCAATCGAATTTCAACTTAAATGTGAAGATTTTGTATTATGACGTGGTTTATGTGTTTATGACTTGAATCCGAGCTAAAATAGAGTAAGGAGTTTCGAAGTCCGGTAGAAGCCCAATTAAATCATCCTGGATCAAGTCCGAAATTCGAAAACTGACTATGCATACGGAAGTTGAAAGAAAAGCGAATGTCATAGAAAAATAAGTTGGGGCGACGCCCCAAGTGTCGCATTTTGCGACACATTTCATCAGAATTGGGGGAGGGGCATCACATAAGTGCAAAATTTTATCAGAGAGTAATCAGTTGGAGATAGTCTACTAGTGCGATGCACGGTGCATCGTATAATGTAACAACAACTTATTTTGACGGCCAGAATTTTCATTTCGGGGGTCATCGTATTAGTTACTGTGTTGCTCAACTCTTATCTTCCGGTGATCAATTTTTACTTACTTTTAATTTAGTTTGTTCATCATCGCAATTGACATTATTTAAATTCAATCCATACGGATATGATACATACCTATATTTTATTTGGCTAGTGAGCTTTAGTTTTTATAGTCCGCCAGCATGCTGATTACAGGTTCAGCCGAACCAAATAATTTTGGTTCAAACCGTATATTGTCTATATAAAATGCACAAGTTATTAATTAGAACTCAGTATTTAAAAAGACTTTTGAATCCATAAGGTTTAAATCTTAATTTCGCCTCTAAATTTTTATACACTTGCTTTGCGCTCATCATTACATATATACTGTGAAAGTACGATAGCTTTGTCATTAATCTCAAAAGGATTATTCATTTGGATCAATATAAGAGTTCAAACATTCCCTCTTTCCTTCCTGAGCCGAGAGTCTACCGGAAACATCCGTCTTTCTAAAGGCATGGGACTGGGGTAAAATCTGTGTACACTCTACCATTCCCAGACCCCACTTGTGGGACTACCTTAACCTAAGTGCAGGAACCGTCATATCTTAGGTTAGTGACAACCCCAGATGAGAGGCAAGTGCACAGATAACTATTCTCAGGGATGCTATTTAAAGATTAGCCAGTACCAATTTTGTCCTGAAATTTTAAATTAAAAACCTCAACTTCAGAACAATTCAGGATATTTTTGTCCTAAAAAACTGAAATCAGGACGCACTAGCTAATTCCTAAATATAGTCCGCTGTGCTTTGAAGTGGCTACCTGGTGTCATTCCTACCATCCTGCTTGTATTGAAACCCGTTTACTTACGAACTGGACCGGACAAGTTGCCCCCTGAAGCCCAAGCTATCATACCACTTCTAGTCTAGCCAAGAGAAGAGCACAACTTTGATTGTGAAGCACCTAACAAGAACAGCTGTATCGAGCAACTAAACTCTGGATTACTAAATTCAAAATTAACATGCTGGAACATGGCTTTCAACACAAAAGTAATAAATGACTATTTATTTTGAATTAATCTTAGCTTTTAACTGCATTTCTGTCTTGCAAAATTACCGAACAAAATAATGAGCTAAAGGTGTCTTATTACCTAAACGTCATCAGATTAAAGTTTTTACCGATAGAAACCAGAAATTGCAATCAGGACTTTTTCCTAGAGAACCTCATTTTTCCTTTGCTTTCATGTACAACAGCCTCTCTACCTTCTCATGTAAGGGTAAGGTCTGCGTACACACTACCCTCTCCAAACCCCACATAGTGTTACACTGAGTTTGTTGTTGTTATCTTCTACTACAAACCTTGTGAAGTCTATTTATACTTCAGCTACTTTTTCCAATTTTCTCCACTTCGACTAACTTCAAGAACAATTCAGGATATATATAAATTGTTGTCATAGAATACAATTGAGTAGTAAACACGTGGCACAAATCCGATGAGGCTTCAAAGGAGAAACTGAACTTAATTTGTCAAAATTGTCCACCATCGCTTCACAATATATGTCTACAACTATAGAATGTATACTATTGGACAGTCGTATAGAAAGATATAAAGCGTAAAATCTGCAGAAATTTTACATATGCTAAAGCATTTCACCTGCCAAAGCATTTCATTACTGAAGAAATCATAGAAGATGAGAGAAATTTCAAGCCAGCAGAGCCACCGGGAAAGTAAGAAATTGCATAATATGCTAATGCCAGAACCTAAAATGACAGGAAACTGTCAACGTCAAGATTCAATTAACGATAATTGCTTTTATGTTAGTTGAAAACTGGAAATCTGAGAGAGAGGGAGAGGAATAAATTATCATGACAACAAATAACTGTAAAAGGTGAAAAAATAAAAAGAACTGACGAAACGAAAATAAGAACACTGAAAGTGTAAATACCTGAAGCACAGAAAAAAGCACTGAAAGGATATAGCTATGGAGTGCCATGGAAACATAGAGTGTGCCTATCATGCTGCCTATGAATCCTAGTGTAAAAGGAAGCCTCTGGTACAGATGACGGAGAAGAGAAAAGATCAGAGGACAATAACCCATAGACAGAGAGCAACACGTACCAGCAGTAAGGGGAAAAAGAAAATACCTCCATTGAGAACATATGAGCAAACTGACTCTTTGGTCCCCTAAGTGCAAAGAATGACCCAATTATAAAGGAACATCCAAGAGCAAAGCAAATGGCAAATTTCTGGGGCACCAATACTATCACTGGGAGGAACAAAGTAAATGCCATGAAAATGAAGAAGACTCCAGTCGCCATGAATAGGCCAAAATACATGAGGGCTTTTCCAGAAGGTATGTTGCTAGTGGCAGACTGAAAGTTCCCTGGAATGTCTCTCACTCCTTTGGAAACCCTGAATAGGGATCCACAAACCACTATTCTCAGCAAAATGTTTACTCAAATAACTCAAAATGTTAACTCATTCAAAAAAGCAGGGAAGAAATACAACAGTCATACGGCATTTCACTGTAAAGCTTCTCTTCAATCCATGATTTCGTTTGTCTGAATTAAGCAAAAATTCTAACACGTGCTAAATATGGTATCACAATACACTATTAATGAAGAAACAAGATTGGAAGTCGACCAAGCAACCATAACACACTCCTTCAAAATAAAGACATAACATTGGCAAAAGTATGACTTATAGAAGAAATGGCTTTCATACTAATCAGTCCATGACAAGAATACTCCAAGCTGTAACAGAAGAGGATCCTTTCTCCTGTGATAAGTTCCAACCAGCTAACTATAATTTTATGCAATTCCAATATCTCATGTGTCATCATACTTACTTACAGAAGAATTAAGTTTCGAAACATTGATAATATTTATGATAAATAGACACGCCCAAAGACGCAAAGCTGCACCGAAAGAGATTCTTTCTCCAGCGATAAGTACTAGCCAGCTAACTACATATCTCTGTGGTTTCGAGTACCCTTATTGTTATCTCACTCTTGCCTTTTATTATGCAATTTAAAGTGAAACTAGATACTCTGCTGGCTACACATCAAGCCCTCTGTTTCATAAAGTTCTTTTGTTTTTATAAAAATCAGATTGTCTCATAAAGTTCATAACACGCAAAGATTTACGATCTCCCTGAATAATGGCTCAGTCAACATGAAATATCAATCAAATTAAATTCCTTTTCTCTTTTTCTTTAGGGGAATTAAGCTTCTTTTACCTCCTGAATATGATTGGCTCCCACTTTCTCTCCTTATCCCTCAGCAGCCCCAGAACTAGGGAGCACTATCCTGAATGATAGATCCCACCTACTTTAATCTGAATCTACAATTTTGACATATAATTTGTAGGTAAGGAGAATTTTGTAGAGGAAGGAACTATCCACACAATTATCATTTAGACATTTAGATTTGGTTACGGTGTTCTCCTCTATTTTTAGACAACTGTTTAGGTAAAGCTTTCTCAGAAAAAGCGTATGATAATGCAGCTGGACTCTTAGATGGATCCTGCTCTTTTGAAAATGTTTATCACCAAGTTAAAGGATTTCTTGTTAATCCATGTCCTCCGGCAACTTTAGTCATATACATTTGATCAACTGACATGCTAAGCATTATGTTTTATCCTTACTAGCATATGATATCAGATCGGAAGGCAAATATGTCCCATGTTGTTTCAAGAATGTTTAACTAAGTAGGAGGAATTTAATGTTAGCCTGTTAATCTGTGTTCTATTGCAACTTTAATCAGATAACTGCAATGCCATTGACGCGGCAAGAATTAGTATCTTGTGAAAAGGCGGTAGCATTTCAGCCAGGCCTTTAATGGTGATGTTTATGGGACGCACTGTTAAGTTTTGCAACTGGTTACTTGAAGCAATGTTCTTTGAGAGCCCAGAATTTCCAACAATACATCAAAATAAAATCTTAGCTTGCACAGCTTAGTGTTTTTCTCATAGCTAGCACTGTATCAGACTTTCACTCAACAGTGGGAATCAGTGTTATAACATCACAATACTTGCTATATCAATACTTAGCTCTAGGCCCATCTCTGGAGACTCAAGAAAAGTTTGTACCTTACGCGCACAACTCAGTATGTAGCAATATTGGCAGCAAAACTTGTTACACTGCTACTCTTGCCTTTCCTAGTGAGTTAGATCACAAGCAATAGATTTTGTGTTAAAAATGAATCTTCTAGATCCTTTGGGGGAAGCGAGCATCAAATATATTTCTGTAGCTACACAAGCAGAGTCTTCTAATTTCTCCCGTCACACCAGTTAATATAATGAAATTGCTCCTCTCCGGCCGCAGACTGTCATATTGACCGAACCGCATAAAGTATCTCCTTGTTGTCTTTGTTATTCGTCATTATAAGACTCATCTGTTAAATTCAGTACTATCTAGGACTCCCTATCCTGGTTTGATTAGGTGGATATGCATTTTTAGCAGAATAAAGCTCATGAGAGCAAAGAGGATTTAGATAATGTTAAGAGTGTCCCACGTTAATTGAGAGAATGGTATATGGTCTTGGATAATCCTCAACTAATAAGCTAACTTTTAGAGTTGACTAGATCCAAGGTACATTTCTTAATCAATAAAGCATCTCAATAAGTTTGTCGCATCAACTACCAAATCCAAACCATTTCAGAAAATTCTCAACGTTTGATCAGCGAGAATTAAGGAAATACAGAACGTTTCAAGAGCCCTAATTGGATTAGTATAACTTACCAATTACTTCGAAGGACAAATAACAGAAGAAAAGGAAATTGCAGTGTGAGGAATGATTAATGACAGAGGAGCTTACACGTTAAAAGTGCCAGAAACGGTGTCGTTAGCAGAACGAACGGCGGATTCGAGATCGAAGCTGCCGATGAAGGCAGTGCTGGCGCTCTCTTCCGATGATTTAGCAGATGCGTACGAATTCCAATCAGCCAGCAAAGAAGGAGTTGAAGAAGAAGTTTGTTGTTGCTCAACATATCGATCTTCCCCGCCGCCGCCGGCCGCTGAAAACCACTTCTGCATTATGAATCTCTTTCCGACGGGTCCACTACTGCCTTAGGCTCACTTATCGCATTACTAGTTGTAGGGAAATTTTGAGCCGGATCTGCCCCGCCGGAGACACAATTGATTGCTACTTTCCCACCTACCACCAACTCATATTCCAGGTACTACAATGATCTATCGTTTCCACTTACCACTTTCTCTTCTTCTTTTTTTCCCAACTTTCGACCTTGGTCCTTAAGCAACAGATCAGTGTCTTGGTATCATCCTATGAAAACTGTTCCCCTTTTTCTACAGTAACTTTAAGGGGCCGTTTGTCAGGGTGCACAAGAATAGCACGAATAGTACTATGTATTAGTAATATTGTGATTGATTATATTAAAATTATTTTTTATTAATTGTTTGGTTTGGTATACAAAAAACAATATATACTGCCTAATTTTTCTAAATAGGATACTTCTGCTTAAGGGTTGTTAATGACATAATTTGTTATGTAAAAAAATAGTATTAAATAAGGTATCTATACATAGATTGAAAGATATTACTAAATAAGGGATTAATAACAAAGGCTAGTCCATATACTATTTTTTCTAATTATCCTACCAAACGATCCCTAAGGGTTAATTATATTAAATATGTTGTTATGTGATTTAGTTTCAGGTATATCATTTTATTTTTAAATTAAACATTGTATATTTTTGGCTTACCGAAATAACCAATAAGTTTGGAAGATTCTACTTTTAAAAAGGTGTAAAATTTACGTGTAATTTGGATTTGGATAAAGATAGAGTTTTATTTTATTTAAGTTTTAGTTTAAGAATGACTTAAATTATTCCGGACAAAAATAAGAAAAAGGTAAAGACTTGGAAATAATTATGACGGCCTATATAATTTAAATAAGGAAATAATATAATAACCAAAATCTTAGATGATTTTAAATTTTTAGACATTATAATAAAATTTTAATTTAATTACAAATATGTCCAATGTAAAAATTATTTTTAAAAGGTAAATAAGGTGAATAACATTTCCCTTAGGTGATTCATGTTTTTAATATTACAAGTCTTTATGTACGCGTCGTGTACCTTGTCTCGATAAGTAGTTATTATTTTAAAATCACATAAAATATTATTTTAACAATTATGTTAGAGTTAAAAATAAGAGTGTAAGCTCTTGAAATTAATAAATGTGAGATCCAATATATCTAACTCAATAAAAGAATAAATTTTGTCATATCGAAGTCCTCAATCATCATTCGTTATACTTAACTTAATTTTTTTTTCATTGTATTATAATTTTATCAATTTAATTTTACACATTATCATGTTTTCTTTATTGTTTCAGCAAGAACAATTAATCCTTGAAGATTTAAGAGTTTCAGCAGTAATCAAAATGATGTGGAGAAAAAGAGATGCTAAAACAGCTTTGATGGGCACAACTTTTCCTCCAAAATATAAGGACCGAGTGGGCTAATTAGTGATCCTATTAGACATCTTGGCAACTAATTCATTAAAATATGTAGTTTTGATCCTGCCGTATAAATGGGGCATCCAAGGTATGAAGGCAGGTGATGTTGTTCAAAACTAGTTATATATTTCACTTCGTGGATGAAGGTATTAGCAACATTTGTGTGCACAATAAAATCTGATTTTCTCTTGTTTATTAGTTGCCCATAGACAATTTTATAGACTCCATGATTACGCATCACCATGGCCACTTAAGTGGGTTCACTAGAGGTGAAGAGAGTAGTATCGCCGGCATAACATATGTGTGTGATATGAGGGCATTTTCCTTTAGTAGAGAAAGGAACAAAAATATCACCTACCAACTTATCCATCAATATGGAAAGTAATTCAGCCCTAATAAAAATAAAAAAGGGACAAAGGATCCCCTTGCTTCAGCCCCCTGGTAGATTTGAGAAAATCACATATTGCTCTGTTCATATTGATGGAATACCAATTGTTAGATAGAAACACCTCCATATTATCAATCCAAAACTCTGAGAATCTCATGTGCGTGAAAACTTGACATAAAAATGCCCATGAAACCCTGTCATATGCCTTAACCATATCAAATTTTAAGGCTAGGGCCTTAT
Organism: Nicotiana paniculata; assembly: GCA_005239505.1. NCBI lineage: Eukaryota > Viridiplantae > Streptophyta > Magnoliopsida > Solanales > Solanaceae > Nicotiana > Nicotiana paniculata. The sequence goes on along the minus strand of ML311681.1, from coordinate 26,390 downwards.
TTACTCATATTGGGTACGATGTCCTGAGTCAACGTAATATTCTCAGTAATAGATCTTCCTTTCATAAAGTCAGTGTGATTTTGAGAGATGATATTGCTCAATATAGTAGTGAGTCCACTGTTAATAGGCTTTGAAAATTCTTGTAGGAAAAATTACTAAGACTGATTGGTCTAAGTTCAGAGAAATTTTGAGGTGATATGACTTTAGGAAGAAGGATGGGGCACGAGCGAGATACGGCTCTTAGAATAATGCCTCCATTAAAGAGTTCCAGAACTATATTATATAGATGTTCAACAATTATATCCGATGAATAATAATAAAATATTCCGAACATACCATCTGGGCTCGGTGAACTATCATAACTCATAGCAAAAATAGTTTTCTTAAGCTCCTGCATAGTAGGAACCTCACAAAGCATGTCATTGTCCTCCCTAGTAATGTGTGTTAAAAGACGTGGAAAAGTTGAGAAGTTCCTATTATGATAATCATTAGCGAACATCTTCTCAACAAAATTGATTGTTGTTTGGCCAATGTTGCCACTTCCTCCAACCTAATAGTCACCCTCATTTTAAATCTCTTTAAGAGTTAATCTCTACTTTTGTGAAGATGTGATTGAGTGAATAAATATGGTATTAAGGTCCCCTTTAGCATGCCACTTGATACCTGATTTCTGTTTCTAAAAAAAATCAGTTTTATATTGTCTGGTGAGTTGAGCATTAGCCTCATTGTACCTGGCCATATAAGTTACTGAATTGTCCTGAAGGCAAAGTTCCTCACGCTTAGCCATTTTTTTCTCTTTATCCTTAACAAGCTCAAATATATCACCAAAGATGTTTTTAAGCCACCATGAAAACGTATAACGTGTATTCTTTAGTTTCAAATGAAACTTCCACATAGGTGAACCCTAAACTGGAATTTGTGAAGCGTGTTGAACCACATCCTTAAAGCTTGTTCATCAACCAAAAATTTAAAAAATCTTGTAGATCCTATGTTATTGGATCTGGCATATATTAATAGAGGAGCATGGTTTGACCCTGTTATCACTAGATGTATGATACTAGTATCTGGAATCTTTGTAATCATCTCTGATTAATCAAGACCCTATCCAATATCTTTCATATTCTTTTCTCACGAACTTTGTGCTTTCACCATGTGAACATTGAGCCTATGTAGCCCAAGTCATGTAGTTCACAATCCATTATGCATTCAATAAAAGGCAAAAAAAATCATTATATGAGGTCTTCCACCTCGCTTTTCAGGATCAGTGATAGAATTAAAATTAATAATCACAATCCAATTTTTCTTATACATAGATGACAGTTATCTTAGATCATTAATGGTTCCTTGAGATGTACTTTACATTTTGCATACACAATGGTGATGAGAGTAGTATTATCCCACGTTTGATAGTGCATGTAAGTTTATGTTCATTATCAGATTGGATAAAGCAGTCAAATATATCATCAGTGAAAATCCAAATTTTGGTATTGCAATTAGCAAAGGCAAACTGATTGTTATGACCCGATCGATTGTTTTATGTATTTGCGTCCCGTTTCTGCTTTTGATGTTTCACACATGTGTAATTTTGGCTTTATGATTTGTAGGGTCGGTTAGTTTTATTCCGGGAAGGTTTTAGGTTGATTTGGACCCTTGTTTCTTGGATTAGAAGCCTAAGTTACAAATATTGATCAAACTTTGACTTTTGTGAAAATGGTCCTGGAACGATATTTTGATGGATCCAACAGCTTCATATCGTGATTTTATACTTGGGCGTGTGTCCGGAATCGAATTCGAAAGTCTATAGGTTGATTCGTGTTGTTTTGCCGAAAATTGGCAATTTGAGGTTTAGAAGAATTCCCAAGTTTGACTGTAGGTTGATTTTTGGGTATCAGGTTTGGAATTTGATTTTAGGAGTTGGAATAGGTTCGTTATGCTATTTAGCACTTGTCTGCAAAATTTAGTGTCATTTAGAGTTGATTTTGATAGGATTCAGACGCTTGGTTGCAATTCTAGAAGTTCTTGAACTTTTTTTTGAAATTCATGCGTTTTGATGTTCGATTCATAGTTATAGATATTATTATTGTATTTTGATAGCTCGAGCGAGTCCATATGATATTTTTAGACTTATGTGTATGATTTGTTTGGATCCCTGGGGACTTGGTTGAGTTTCGAACGTGATTCAGAATGATTTGGACTTAAACTGGACTTGCTGGTGCGCTGGTATGATATTGCAATTGCGAGCACCGGCCTCGCAATTGTGAACATAGCAGGGGGGATATAAGTTTTAGCAATTGTGATGCCTTATTGACAATTTTGAAGTATGGGTTGGGTAGGTGAGTTCGCATTTATGATGAAAATTGTTGCATTTGTTATGGGAACAAGGTTCACATTTGTGAACCCACCGTTACATTTGTGATGTTTCCCTTGGACTGTCAGTGCCGCAATTGCGAGAAATTCTTCGCAATTGAGAAGGCTCGCAATTGTAAACCCAGTGTCACAATTGCGACACCTGTAACTGAACAAAAGGTTAGAAAGTCGGAATTTTATATTATTTTATCATATTTTAGAACCCTAGGCTCGGTGAGAGGCAATTTTGAGAGGGGATTTTCATCTATAAATATTGGGTAAGTGATTCTAATCAAATTTTAACAATATTTTATGATTATATCTTAGATTTAACATCAAATTTATGAGAGTCAAACAGTAAAATTGGATATTTTTTTGTCGAAGTTTTGAAAAATGAAGATTTGAGTTTTGAGAGTCGATTTGAACTCGAATTTAAAAACAAAACATATATATGGATTCGTGAGGTTATGGGTAGTCATAATCTAACCTTGGACCCGGCTTTTGACTGGGCTAGCCTGGGGTTGACTGTTGTTGACTTTTTGGGAATTTTGTAAAGATCAAAGCTTTATCGTTTGTAATTGATTTTCCCCGCATTGTTTGATGATAATAAGTCATTTTTTGTTAGTTTTGACCCGCGTGAAGGCAAATTTTAGAGGAAAAGCTATATTCGAGGGTTGATTTGGCCTAGTCAAGGTAAGTGTCTTGCCTAACTTTTTCGTAGAGGGGAGAGGAGGGGAGGGGGAACTACCCCTTGGAATTTGGGTTGTTTGTGTTAATTGTATTATGTGGAAGATGTGTACACAAGGTGACGAGTGTGTTCACGGACTATATGTGATATTTGATCGATTTAGACTTTTAGACTTCTTTCATGTACTTAATTGAACTTGTTATAACATGTTACGTCTTTCATCGCTAATTTTATACTTACATGCTCTAATTGACATTACCAACACTTGTTCTATCCTTTATTGTTGTAGTTGCTTTTATATGCTTTATTTGAAGTTGTTATATTCCTTATTGTTTTGTTACCCCCTTAATCGTTGAATTACTCTTATTTGAAGTTGTTATTTCATGAAATATCTTCTTATTGACTTATTGGTGTTTAAGTTGTAAAAGTCATTATCACATTGAGGTGAAATTGTTAATTGTTGAGGTATCTTTCTTTATTGAGTATCCCCCGTTTATCTTGTTGTTGTTGAGATCTTTGTACACATTATGATTGAGTCGTGGCCTATTTGTTGTGAAAATATTGGTATTGTTAATTTTGGCAAGTTGTGGCATATGAGCAATTGTGGTGCGAGTTGTTATTGTGTTGTAATATTGATATGCATGCGGTGAGACAAGGATAGAGGTTGATACGCATGCGGTGAGATAAGGCGGGCTTGATACGTGTGTTGCTAGTAAAGGAATTACTTGAAGCCACACGGTGAGATAAGGAGGCTAAAACGCGTGAAACTATTTCGGAAAATATATTTTTCAAAACTAATTGTAAGGCTCACGCGGTGATATAACTATAGATTGTGATTGAAATTGTAAAATGTGGATACGAAACGTTATCTCGATTGTGACTCTTATTGCACCTCTTATGTTAAAAAGTCTTGTTGGTTGAGCAATTCTTATTATTTCTTCATTGTTGTACTTGTAATTATCCGTATTTGTCTACTTGTTGCTTTCTTCACGTGTTCACTCCTTGTTGCCTTTACCACTTAAATCTCCGTGGTTAGCCTACATTATTAAATTGCTTACTTGTCATTTATTTCCTCGCTTTCATTATGAGACTATGCTATACTCTGTTTAGCTTGTTTTATCCTAGTAGGTGTCTTGACCTAGCCTCGTCATTACTCTATCGAGGTTAGACTTGATACTTACCAGGTACCGTTGTGGTGCACTCATACTACGTTTCTGCACAATTTTGTGCAGATCCAGGTACTTCTGCTCGTGTCGGACATCAGTGATTGATTAGCTATTTTGGAGAGTTCAAGGTACAGCTACCCGACATTCGCAGGCCTCGAAGTCACCTTCTGCATTATTGTATCTCTAGGCTATTAGTACACTCTTGTAGAGCTTATAACTTAGTTCTATTAATCATTAGTTGTACTGCTAGGGTTTTGTTATGATAGTTTAACAGTTTAATTTATTATTTGTGTTATTTTTAATGCATATTAGGCTTACCTAATCTTAGCGATCAGGTATCATCACGGCATCTTAAGGGAAAAATTAGGGTTGATAACCCAACCCTCTTCTATATCTGTCAACTTTGGTCTTTTCGTAGAAAGGTTCTTGGATGGCCATGAACTCAATCTTGTATTGTCTCTTCAATTGTTTAAGTATCCACAAGGAACTCTTAATGTCCCTAATATTCAAACGTAGGAGCGTAATCATGGAAGACAAAAGGTCATTCTACTGGACTTTCATAATCATCATCATAATTATATTGCTGGAACCTCCTTCTGATCTTGACCTTTCACCTTTCTCAGATTTAGTCCCAATATCATATTCATTGTTAGGGGGTCTCCCCCTCTCCATCACAGGAGCTTGCTGAGCTCAAGTTTTATTTTCTTGTTGTTGTTTGTTGAGTAAGTTGGATTTACAAGTTTTTGCTACCACCTCCTCATAATTTGGAATTGCTTCTAGATTGTCAAATTCCTCCTGTCAAATAGTATTAAATTTGCATCCTTGAACTGGTGACTTTTAATTTATCAAATGAACAAATTCATTATTGTGTCGAGACAAAAAAACAAAACAAAAAAAAGCTCTCATTTACTTTGCTCTATTCAAAACCATTGGGCATGAAACAAAATAATCAGAAACTATAATTTACCTTCATTTTGGAAAGCCTATGGAAGAGAATACATCCACATGTATGATTTTTTCCCCTAAATTTAGCCATATTTCTCTTGTTAACGAATAATTGATTAAATTGAATTATGTTAAAAATAAGAGAAATGGATTGTTCTTTCCTCTCCATAACTATCACAACAAGAGAAAGAGGTAGTTTAATAAGATAACTAATGACCACAATACAATTTAATATTTAATCCAAGGGCTTGCAGCTTGTTCTTGAATCTTCGTCTTGATCTTTTAATCCTTAGAACACTTGAATGCATGTAGCTTTTAGAGAAATCCGCAATGTGTGATCTACGAGCTCCCTCTTGCTTCTTGTTATAACTTCTGGTGTCTTTTTCGAGTTATGAAAACCTCTATTTATAGTTGTGGGAGGAAAGAGTTATGATAAGAACAAACTCTTTCCGACCAATCAAATTGAAGTGTGACAAGACTGCATTTGATTGGACAAAACATGTCACTTGCACACGTGGCATGGTTTCATTGGCCTTTTAATTTGACTTGACATGCCTTGTCATTTTGACACATAGCATGATCTTATTGGCTCTTCCGTTTGACTTATCGCGCCACGTCATTTCACGCGTGGCACCAAACAGGGCCTCTAGAAAAATGATATCTTGGGCCTAATGAAGCGGACTCATCATTTGTAGCTCAATTAAATGGGCGAGCTCAATTATATTGGACTTATATAATCAATCCAATTATATTAGCTCATAATATTTATTTGGACTAGTATATTTAAAATATAATCTAATTATTTATTGAATTTAAATTCAATAATTTTTACATGCCTACAAATGCCCCCTGCTTCAAGACTCGTTAAGATGCAGACGTGTCAGAACTGAAAACGAGTAATGAAGTACTGGTGGTCTATCAAATTTGGCTTAGGCCAGTTTAGAACACAAAAGATTGTCCATTGTTACGTGTACACTCGGTCAATTATTTAAACAATAGAATGACCATTTAATTTAATAGGGATACAATAAAATATTACTGCCTGACACATAATTGCCTACGATTCCTTTTGGGAAAAGGAAATGTTTCCTCAATGTGACACAATTTTATAGTATTAACTTTGCAATTCTTACATCAATTAGAGTCCAACTTGGATTGATTGTCGATGTCGTAACCAGACGAATCCCATACGTAAAAAGAATTGTAGCAGTCGCCTCATGCGCTCGATCCCACATTGGCACTTCACTTTCAACCATCGTCTTTTGACATCTATAAATACAATATACTCTTTATTCTATTTGCATCACTTTAAGCGTTTGCAAACCACTTTGAGTCTACTTTTGATGACCTGGGAGCATTGACGCGAAGGTAATTTCTTCTTCTTTTCATGTGCTTTCTTCTTTGTTTTACTATGTTGTCTCTTTTTTTTCTTTTTAGAAATAACTTCGTAAAATTACGAAGTCCTTTATAAGTTCGAGACATAGACCTTTAAATGTTCACGATGAAGACCTTTAAAATTTACGGCGAAGCCCATAAAAGTTCGCGTAAAGATCCTTACAAGCTCATGGTGAAGATCTTTAAAAGTTCACAACGAAGACCTTTAAAAGTTTGCGGTGAAGACTTTAAAAGCACGCGATGAAGACCTTTAAAAATTCGTGGCAAAGATCCCTAAAAGTTTGCGATGAAGACCTTAAAATTTGCGGCGAAGCTCATAAAAGTCTGCGATGAAGAACTTTAAAAGTTCGCAATCAGTACCTTTAAAATTTGCTGAAAAGATCATAAAAGTTCGTGCAAAGATCCTTAAAAGCTCGTGGTCAAGATATTTAAAAATTCACAATGAATACCTTTAAAAATTCGCGATGAAAACATTTAGAAGCACGCGATGAGGACCTTTACAAAAATTCATGGCAAAGCTCCTTAAAAGCGGTCAAGATCTCTAAAAAATCACGATGAAAACCTTTAAAAATTCGCAGTGAAGACCTTTAAAATTTGCGACGAAGACCCATAAAAGTTTGCGTAAAGATTCTTAAAATCTCGGGATCAAGATCTCTAAAATTTCACGATGAAGACTTTTAAAAGTTCGCGTGAAGACCCTTAAAATTTACCGCGAAGACCCATAAAAGTTCGCGTAAAGATTCTTAAAAGCTCGTGGTCAAGATCTCTAAAAGTTCACGGTGAAGGCCTTTAAAAGTTCGCGGTGAAGACCTTTAAAGTTCATGATGAAGATCCATAAAAGATTGTGGTAGAAATCTTAAAAAGTCGGCAGTGGGGACTCTTTGAAGTTCGCCACGTGCACCTTTAAAAAGTTCAAGACAAGCGCCTTTAAAAGTTCGAGACATACACCTTTTAAAAGTTCGGAACGAAAGACTTAAAAATTTCGAATGCCCTTAAAAGTTCGAGACGAACACCTGCAACAAAAACCTTTTTTTATAAAAACGCCTTCAGAATTGTCCCGGACAACATTTTAAAACCAACTTTATATTGCACCACGCTGGAAATTTCAGATTTGCGAAATTTCGCCAAAACTTTTATATCTTGATGTAGGAACGTCGAAATCATAAACCACTTGATTTTGTGGATAATAGACTTCGAGATGTTTGACATATCAAAAATTCGGAATCAAACAATTTGAGAATCATCCAGATATTAGTTTGAATCTAACTTTATGTTCTGACACGTTGACCGTTTCAGATTTGCGTGACTTCACCAAAACTTTTATATCTTGATGTAGGAATGTCAAAATCATGAACCACTTAATTTTATGTAAAATACACTTCGAGATCTAGGATATATCCAAAATTAGGAATCAAATAACTTGAGAATCATCCCAGATATTATTTTGAATCTAACTTTAGATTCTGACATGTTTAGTCTCATATTTGCGCGACTTCACCAAAAAATTTGTATCTTGATGTAGGAATGTCGAAATCACAAACCGTTTGATTTTATGAAAGTGAGACTTAAAAATATAAAACATCTCCAAAATGTAGGATTTAATACTTCAAGGATAGTTTCAACTGATATTTCAAAGTCAACATCAGATTTTGATATACCGACAGTTTCGAATTGGCGCGACTTTGCCAAAACTTCTGTGTTTTGGTATGAAAGCCTCGAAGTCACACGACATTTTTCTTGCTATCAATCAAAGCTCAATATCCCCTCTTTTTTAGCAGTGAGCGAATATGAATTCCAGCAAACTTGAAGGTCATGCGAACATGAAGATATAGCGAATCCCCAGACTTTGATGCAAACATTGTCATCATTTCAGTGAAGAAACTATTTTACCATAGCAGCTTCCCCCTTTAAATCAAATGGGACCCAAATTCTAATAGAAAAATGGTATTTCAACTCGATTTTCAAGTGGTGGTTGAATGAATTACATTTTATTGTACTTTATTTGAACACGATGGGGGCATTATGTATCTTTTGAACTCATTCGGTTGGACTCAGAATGAAACTCTAAGCTGCCGACGTACCTCGGTGAAGAGGATAAAGTCATACCGTAGTTTAGAATGGGTATTGATTTTTATGTCCTAACTTTTGCCTAGGCCGCCTCTTTCGAGGTTTTCAACCTAGGGGATTTTTTTTATGTCCTAACTTTTGTCTAGGTCGCCTCTTTTGAGGTTTTCAACCTAGCGGACTCTCTTTTTTTTTTTAAATTTTTTAGGTGGGTCGTACACAATTTAGACTCATGTGGGCCAAGAGTGTAGGAACATACATTTTAGGCTCATGCGTCGAGAAGCGTTACAACTTCAAGGATAATACTTCTTCAGAAACTTGCCATTGATAGGGTTGATTCTCATGCCATCTGCATCAACCAGCTTGTAACCTTTTCTGGATTATTGCCGATGTAATCATAAAAAGCGAATTTTTCAGGGACTGGATAAACTTTGATTTTCGGCTAACCCAGCGCCAACTCTTCAATAGATTTCTTGTTGGAGTTCCGTCCTTTAAGCCAGGGAAGCTGCATCTACTTTAATTGATGATTTCTCACCTTCAGCTTCTATACTATATTACATCAAATAGACTAAGAAGCTTTCGCCTATCATTCCATCTATGATAATCGCTAATTAATCGATTAGAAAGTGGAAATTTCAGACTGAGTTGATATGAGGTCGGCGCTAAGAGACTTTATTAAGAAATTACTTAAGTCAAGTTCTTGTGTTATATCTCATTCGTGATCCCCACCTGTGAATCACATCACTCCCTTTTGACTGAAGAGGTAATGCTTCAACCCCACTTGAGTAAGCTTCTTGTACGACATATTGCCCATCTCATTTTGAAGTAAACTTCCCTACATGTTTATGGGAAGTAATAATGGGTCTTCGTATGGCAAGGACTTGATCTCCTACTTCAAAGGACCTCGGGCGAACTCTTTTATTGAAGGCGCAAGACAATCGAGCTTGATAACATTCAAGACTTTGTTGAGCTTCCAATATCTTCCCATCAAGAGCCTCCAACTCTGCTAATCTAAGTCGAGCATTTTCTTCATCAGTGATCCCTTATTGAATAGCCAGTCGTAATGAAGGTATTTGATGCTCAAGTGATAAGACGACTTCGACTCCATAAACGAGTGAATAAGGAGTCACTTGTGTTGGCGTGCGGTGAGTCGTCCTATATGCCCATAGAGCTTCTTCCTTACGGTCATTCCAATCTCGTTTGGATTTGGAGACAACTTTCTTTAGCAAGTTGCATAGAGTTTTGTTGAATGCTTTATCTAGACCATTGGCGGCAGCGTTGTACATCGAAGAGTTACATTGATTGAACCCAAAGAGATCACAAACCTTGTTCATCAACCTATTATTGAATGGCTTTTCGTTACCCTTTATTATGTAACGAGGAATGCCAAAGCGATAGATTATGTTTACTCGGATGAAACTTGCAATATTTTCCTTCTTTACCTCCTTAAGAGCAACAACTTCAGCCCATTTTGAGAAGTAGTCAGTTGCATCCAAGATGTATAGGTGCCCACCAGAGGACTTTGGCAGTGGTCCAACAACATCTAATCCCCAAGCGTCAAACGATTAGGATGCAACAGTCGGTGCAACACTTCAGGAGGTTGGTGAATAAAATTCGCATGGAATTGACAAGCCTTACATCTTGAGCGTAGTCCAAGAAATCTTTTACCATTGTTGGCCAATAATATCTCATCCTTTTTATATGGAAGTGGAGCTTTGGTCCTGACTGATGTGACCCACATACCCCAGAATGTGCCTCTTGCAAAGCTTGGAGTGCTTCTTCTTCCCCTAAGCATCGCAATAGTACTCCCTCGAACGACCTTTTATATAATGTATCTTTGTAGTAAAGTAAGCGAGGTGCACGACGACAGATTTCAGTCCTTCTCCACGGATTTTCTTGGAGTATCCCATAGCGTAAGTTGTCGTCATTCTTATTTCTCAACTTCATAAACAACGACTAGATGCTTGAGTTTATTTTCTTCACCTTCAACCTCATTTGGTGGCGGTACTACCCATTTTTGGCAGACAGTAACTTGCTTTTGATCATGGAGGGTTAATGATGAAGCTAGGGCAACTAAAACATCACCCTTATTATTTTCTTTCCTAGGCACATGTTGAATAGTCACATCACCAAGCCACCCCATTAACTTTCTAGCGTAATCATGATACGGGCGTAGTTCAAGCTTCTTGACCTCATAACTACCTAGAAGCTGATTGACCACTAACTGAGAGTTACCAAAGACTTGCAATTGCAACCGCTTAATTTCAACAGTCATTTCAAGCGCAAGTATTAGTGCTTGATACTCAGCAACGTTATTAGAGCAAAGTTGCGTTAACGTAAAAGAGTAGGGCAGAACTTCACCTTGAGAGGTGACAAATACTACACCGGCACTAGATCCTCCATGATGTGCAGCACCATCAAAGTACATCTTCTATTGAGGTTGAACTTCAACGACCATTGCATCCTCATCAGGTAGTTCATCATTTAGCTTCCAGTCATCAGGTATCAGATGATCTACCAAGAAGTCTACCAATGCTTGTCTTTTTACAGCCTTTTGAGGGATGTAACAAATATCGAATTGTTGAAATTGGAGGTACCATCTCGCTAGTCGATCACCAAGAACATGTTTTGACATCACGAACTTGATGGGATTTGCTTTAGAAATAAGACGGACAACATGAGCTTGAAAGTAGTGCTTCAACTTTTGAATTGAGAAGACTAGCGCCAAACACAACTTTTCGATTGGCGAATAATTCAGCTCGTTTGGTATCATCATCCTGCTCAAGTAGTAAAGGGAGTTTTATTTCCCCTCACTATTTTCTTAGGCCAGCAGCGCTCCAACAGACCTTTCTTGTGCTGAAATGTATAGTATCAGCGGCTTCCCAAGTATAGGGGCTTCCAAAACTAGAGGATTCATCAAGTATGTTTTGATACTTTCAAAGGAATTTCTACTCCTAAGGTATGCTAGCTTTCCTTGCAGACTTTTTAATTCATGAATATCCCGAGGCTCAAGCATTTTCAAAACTGCATCTACCTTGTCTTGATCAATTTCGATCCCTCGATGCCGGACAATGAAACCCAAGAACTTTCTGGAGGTAACTCCAAAAGCGCATTTTAATGGATTCATCCTACGTTGGTATCTCCGGAGCAACTCAAACACCATTCTCAAGTCTTTCAAGTGGTCTCCCTTCTCTCTTGATTTTACCACCAAGTCATCAACATAGCATTCGATATTCTTGTGGAGAAGATCGTCGAAAATATTATGCATAGCCCTTTGGTAAGTAGCACCAGCGTTCTTCAAGCCAAAAGGCATTACCCTGTAGCAATATACCCTTGGGGGTGCGGAATGCAGTAAGTTTTTCATCTTTTGGTGCCATGCGAATTTGGTTATAGCCTGACAAACCATCCATAAACGACATTGCCTTATACCCAGTAGTAGCATCGATCATCAACTCTGGAATAGGAAGCGGGAATTCATCTTTGGGACACGCATTGTTGATATCCCTGAAGTCGACGCACACTCGAATCTGGACATTCTTCTTCTTTACAGGGACAATACTTGAAACCTACGTTGGGTATTTAACTTTCTGAATAAATTCAGCTTCAATGAGTTTGTTAACTTTGGTTTAACAGGACGAGCGCCATTCTTGACCGCAAGGTGATGCACTGCCACTTTAGGGTCCAAGCCAGGCATTTCTTTGTAACTCCAAGCAAAGACATTCGTAAACTCCTTGAGTAACTCAATATAAGTGTTTTCTTCATCAAATTCTAGTAAAGCACTTAGGTAAAAGGGTCTTGGTTCTTCATCAGTGTCAAGGTTAACTTCTTTTAAGCATCAACCGTTGCCTTCACCCATTCTTTAAGTTCCGGGGGAGCATCTTTCGCATCTTCATCTTCTTGAAGGTCCCCATAGTTGAAGGATATGTGATAACATGGTGAAACATCGTCCAATTTCTCATCATCCTCCATTAGAGATAAAACATCATGCTCGCTTTGTGCAGTAACATAATACGAAGAACCCACACTTTCTTCGTCTTTATCACGTTCTTTAGTGTATACCACAGTGTATGGCTTGACCTTTAATACTTCATCACACGAAACCATGACTTTTGTTTGTCGCTTCATTCTAGAAGGAACCAAACTATGGAAATCTTTAATAGATCTTCTAAATTTTGGGCGCATCGGATGTTCTTGTATTTCAATAATTTATTCCCCTTCTTTAATGGACCCAATCTCTCAAATACGGAAGTTCTCACAATTGGTTTTCCAAGTCGGTCAAAGACGGAAGGTCTGTTAGAAATGGAAGATTCGTCTTCTATAGTGATATAATTGCTACCCGCCCTTCTTATTGAGATGCGCACTGGTGACGGTTGCTTGTATCCCAAACCTTCACGCGGTTTCCTCGTTGCAGCTTCTGATGGGAGATTTCCTAACTTTGACGGCTCATTGGGATTGTATCCAGCCTTTGCAAATAGCTTGTAAGCTTTAGAGTCAAAACCTTCATCAGTTCGCTTCGTAGGGAGTGCCACATTCTGCAAACGATTTTGGGCTACAAACCCTGCAAGCGGCTTTGAGGACAACTTTACTGCCTCAATTCATTTTACCGGAAGATTTAACTCCTTCAGCGTGTTAGTTTGGAGATTAGATGATTCGTCCTCGCCTTTCTTCCTTTTAGGGACATATTGGAGCGCGACACTTAATTTATTTCCATAAGACACAATATCCCCTCTATGAGATTTATTCGTGTTGGCATATACCTCCTCAGTAAAAACTTTGGATTTACCAATAGTCACCTCAGCGCTTTTAGTTATGGGTTCGTCATTCTTGCTTTTTATGCCGTCATCAACTTTTAGCTCCTTCACAATATGGTTCTTCAAGTAGAACTTTGCATCGGCGAAGTGTGACTCTTCCTCGGTGAATGGCTCATCATCAGCAACTATCTTCTTCTCGACTTCACCCTCGTAGTATTTTAAACATTGATGATAGGTAGATGGAACTACTTTATTCTCATGTATCCAAGGCCTTCCAAGCAAGACTTTGTATAAAGTCTTCTCATCGATCACATGAAACCATGCACTTTATTGCATATTTTCAATAGTGATTCCCAGCCTGATCGCACTTATAGCTCTTTGCCCCCCTTGGTTGAATCCTTGGATCATCACACGACTTTCTGAGAGTTCGTTCATGGGAATACCAAGTTCTTTCACAGTGCGAATTGGAAAAATGTTCACTGAGGATCCTCCATCAACGAAAATTTGATTTACACATTCATCACGCATATAGTCAACTAGGTATAATGGGCGGTTATGAGGAGTGTCACCTAGCAGAAGGTCGTCATTTGTGAATGTGACTTTTTCCTCACAAGCATTAACTTCTTGAGGAGTGGACTCGATAAGCTTTTTCGAAGATGGTGCCAACGGTAGGTTATCACTCTTTTCTTTCCCTTCGTCAGTATCGCAACAAGAGGCATCAATACTCCCATGGGAAATCTTCGTGCGAAACCATCTAGGTAAAAACTCCTCCAAGGTCACAGGATGTCATGGCTTTTATGGGTGATGCACATCCACTTTTGCTTTCTTTTCATGCTTAACTGGATTCCATCTCCTAGGCCTTTTCACCATTATTTTCCTTGTTGGTTGTTCCATTGATCCTTTTTATGGGCTCCTTTTGTGGCGCCTACGACGAGTCACCAACGCCCAACCTTCATCGTCCTCAAGTTGATCGTCTTCAACTTTGTAGTTCTCTAGTGATTCTTCATCTTTACTTTCTTTAAAACTACATAATTCGTCTGGACTGAATGAGCCAAATGTGATAGAGGCTTGGTTTGCGCTTTCTTTCTCATCTTCAAGCACGATCTTCTTTTCATGAGCCAAGTCCATAACTTTGCCCTTGAAGACAAAGCACTTCTCCAGAAGGTGGCTTAAAAGTCGATGATATTTGCAGTATTTGAGTCATCAATTTTCCCCTCTTTATTTGGTCGCTTCATCTACGAAAGCTCAATGAGATTTAACTCGAGGAGTTCTTCAAAAATAGTTGGCACATGAGAATTTAGAAATGGGTACTCTTTCTCTTGAATTTCTTTTATATTCAACTTTACACTTGGCTTATCATGAAACAAAGTGGATTTCATACTCTGCTTCTTGCTCACCTTCTTCGTGAACTTCACAGGTGATGTGTTGACATTCATAGCTTCTTTATTTTCAGATCTTGGTACAAACTTACTCCATTTTCTGACTTCTTGCTTGTCGTTCCCTTTGCGAGGTTCATAGATGGGCAGCCTTTCATTTCCAGCAGAGGCCATGCTCAATTCCATGTTATGGGCATGAGTTGCAAGTTCTTCAAATGTGCTAGGCTTGATACCTTGCAAGATGTAGCGCAATACCCAATGCATACCTTGGATGCACATCTCTATACCAGAAGCTTCACTAAGCCTGTCTTTACAGTTGAGGCTTGCATTCCTCCAACGATTGATAAAGTCGATAATTGGTTTCACTCTTCCGTTGACGAGTACTTGTGAGTTCTATCATACTCACAGTACATATCGTGCTATAAAAGCGATTGAGGAATTCCTACTCTAGTTGATCCTATCTATCCAGCCTCGAGGTCTGTGTACCAATCAAAAGTATTTCCTTTTAATGAGTGGACAAACTATTTGACGAGGTAATCTCCATAAGTCCCAACATTGTTGCATGACTCAACAAAGTGCGCCACATGTTGCTTTGGATTGCCTTTGCCATCAAACTGTTGAAATTTCGGAGGTTGATAGCCAGCAGGCATCTTCAACATATCGATCCTTGAAGTGTTCGGATTTGCGTAGGTAAAGGAGGACTTGGAAGTGACATCATATTTGTTTTTTATAGTCCCTTCAATAAACTCCTTTAGTTGATTGATTGGAATCATCCCTTCCGAAGAGACTAGAATTTCCTTAGTGGATGCAACTTGTCATGGGGGAGGATTAATCTCTTGAACTTCTCGGAGTTTTCCAGGTGCATGGGTGGATTCTTCTTCCATCAAGATTCTCACTCTATTTTTTAGCTTGTCGATTCTAGAATCTTGATTTTTCATGCACTTGGTCAAGCAAACGATTGCTTCCGTCAAGTTTGCCAACTGCTCCTCCACAGATGAAGTGTTTGTCACCATGGCTTGCATGATTGTTATGGACGATGGAGAGTAGCATGGATTTTCACGAAGATTTATCCTTGATTGGCTCATGTTATGTGGTGTAAGTGGGGAGGATCCATCACTTGAAGCATCATCATCTTGCTTCACAGCAAAGTTCTTGGATCCGGAGAGGTCAAGCAGCGCAAGAGTTTTCTTGATCTTTTCAACAACATCTCTTCCTCTTTCGGGTGCATTTGTGGAAGATCTTGATCCTTTTGAGGATGAAAATCCGAAAACAGGGGTAGATGTGGACGGCACATGGGGTGCTTGTTGTCCTAATGAGCTTTTTTTGCTCCTCGTAACTGGTCCAAAGCTTCCAAAGGTAGCATCGAGGATGCTTTCCACATCAGCATAGAACCTAGAATTAGCAGCCTTGGCGGAAGTTGAACTGGAGTTGATTTTCTTGGAAGCCATATCGTTGTTCTTGAACTTTGGTGATTGAAAAGCTGAGATGAGAGGTAGAGATTGTCCCACTGGGCGTGCTAGAATTTATAGACGATAAATTACGTCGAGAAAATATAATCAAGACCGAAAAATATCGCAACAATCGTAGTATTTAATTTCAAATATTTGAGTGTTACAATCTCTATGAATCCTCTTATTCTTCTTTTCAACAGTAAATAAAAGAGCCTCTGAGCTTAATCTTGAATTCTATTTTATTTTAATCCAAGTGCTTGGAGTTTGATCTTGATCTTGACGTACTTTTAATCCAAGGGCTTGCAGCTTGTTCTTGAATCTTCGTCTTGATCTTTTAATCCTTAGAACACTTGAATGCTTGTAGCTTTTGGAGAAATCCGCAGCGTTTGATCCACGAGCTCCCTCTTGATTCTTATTATAACTTCTACTGTCTTTTTTGAGAGGGAAGAGTTATGATAAGAACAAACTCTTTCCAACCAATCAAATTGAAATGTGATAAGGCCGCATTTGATTGGCCAAAACATGTCACTTGCACACGTGGCACGGTTTCATTGGCCTTTTAATTTTACTTGGCATGCCTTGTCATTTTGACGCGTATCATGATCTTATTGGCTCTTCCGTTTGACTTAGCATGCCACGTTATTTCACGCGTGGCACCAAACGGGGCCTCTAGGAAAGTGATATCTTGGGCCTACTGAAGTGGGCTCATCATTTGTAGCCCAATTAAATGGGCTAGCCCAATTATATTGGACTTATATAATTAATTCAACTATATTAGCTCATAATATTTATTTGGACTAATATATTTAAAATATAGTCCAAATTATTTATTGAATTTAAATTCAATAAATTTTTACATGCCTACGAATAGTATTGGAATAAATCACATATTTTTAGAACCATAAATCAAATATAATTGTTAACTCCATTTTTGAGGTAAACAGTTTGGTGCCCACCGTGGGGCTAAAGATAATAGTGATTATTTTAATGCTAGTTTTCTGATAACACATGTTATTCTTCACACTTTTTCTTGTCCAAGATTCTTTTATTTCAGGCTAAAATATGTCGAACTCAGCAAACGCACCAGTACATGGTAGCGATGGCCTAGGATTCCATGGAGAAAATAATGCAACAACTTCAACAGTCGGTGTGCCACCGCTCATTCCCGGAGTAACACATATTCCCAACCCAGTCGATGTTGGCTTACACATTGCTATAAACACCGATTTAGATATGGAAGTCGGAGGAAGCGTGCAGGGGAAAGTTCAACCCAGTGGCCAAAGGACACAGGGTCAAGGAGTCGGAGAAGTTAGCCTCCAAATAATTTTTGAGCTGTCACAAGCACAACAGATAGCCATCGCTTAGTTACAGAGTCAACAAAAGACTCCGAGCAGAGCGGGACCAGAAACAGCTCCTCAAGTCGAGCCAACCCCCAAGATATCAAGCAACAATGGGTCGGGAACTGACCCCACTATCATGAAAATGCTCGAGGAACTCACCAAGAGGATCGATTCAAGAGAAAAAAAGATAGAGGACAACAATAAAAAAGTGGAAACCTACAACTCGAGGGTCGACCAGATCCCGAGAGCACCCCCGGTCTTGAAGGGACTAGATTCGAAGAAGTTTGTACAGAAACCATTCCCCTCGAGTGCGGCTCTGAATCCCATTCCGAAGAATTTGCGGATGCCCGACATTCCAAAATATAACGGGACCACAGATCCCAACGAGCATATCACCACATATACTTGTGGTATAAAAGGAAATGATTTGAAGGACGACGAGATCGAGTCCGTCCTATTGAAAAAATTTGGAGAAACCTTGTCCAAAGGGACCATGATGTGGTATCATAACCTTCCCCCGAACTCAATATATTCATTTTCCATGTTGGCAGACTCATTTGTAAAGGCACATGCTGGTGCCATAAAGGTTTTAACAAGGAAGTACGATGTATTCAAAAACAAGCAAAGAGAGAACGAGATGTTGAGGGAGTTCATTACCCGTTTCCAGTTGGAACGAATGTAATTACCACCACTCTTCGATGACTGGGTTGTACAGGCCATTACACAGGGACTGAATGAATGAAGCTCAATAGCTTCGAGGTAGCTGAAGTAGAACTTGATCGAGTATACCGATGTAACTTGGGCGGATGTGCACAACAGGTACCAGTCGAAAATTAAGGTCGAGGACGATTAGTTGGGAGCCCCATCGGGCTCAATTTATCCAAGCAGGATACTAGCAAAGGAACAAAGAAATGCGTACAGGGAACCAAGGTTGAACAAGGAAAGATATCATCCATACGTCGAGGACAGAATAAACACTTCGAGGCATAACATACCTCGAAATGACCGAAGAGCGGATCGAGGCCAAAGTTTCCGGGGACTCATGAGAAAAACCGGGTTTTACCGGCACTCGAGACCCATGGAAGCACCCTGATTGTCATAATACAACTTCAACATCTATGCCTCAGACATCGTATCAGCCATCGACAAAATTAGAGATACTAGATGGCCCAAGCCCATACAAACTGATCCTTCTCAAAGGAACCCCAATGTAATGTGCAAGTATCATGGTACTCATGGTCATAGGACTGAGGACTGCACACAACTTCGAGAAGAGGTAGCCCGATTGTTCAACGAGGGGCACCTTCGAGAATTTCTCAACGACCGGGCAAAGAACCACTTTCGAGAAAGAGATTCAAGCACGAAGAATGAACCAGAAGAGCCCCAATATGTCATTCACATGATCATCAGAGGAGTCGACGTCCCACAGGGACATATATTCAAATGAACGAAAGTATCTATCACAAGGGAGAAATGGACTCGGGACTACATGCCCGAGGATACTCTCACATTCAGCGAGGAAGATATCGAGGCCTTATTTCAGCCTTACAACGATGCACTGGTAATTTTTATCCTTTTAAATAAAGTTCAAGTTAAACGTGTGCTCGTGGATCCAGGTAGTTCGGCCAATATAATTAGGTCGAGGGTCGTGGAGCAGCTCGGGATGCTCGACCAAATCATACCCGTCCCTCGAGTCTGAATGGATTCAACACGGCGAGTGAAACAACGAAGGGGGAAATCATCCTCCCAGTCAATGTGACCGGAACCATTCAAGACACCAAGTTTCATGTCATCGAAGGTGACATGAGATATAATGCTCTACTTGGAAGGCCATGGATCCATAACATGAGGGCAGCGCCATCAACTCTTCATCAAATGATGAAGTTCCCAACAAACGATGGCATAAATACGGTATATGGAGAGCAGCATGCAACTACGGAGATGTTCGCGGTACACGACATGACACTAATATCGACATCATCTACCTCGGAGAAGTCCAAGGATAAATAGGTAGCCAAATAGCAACTACAGCCCGTACCCTCGATTGAGCCCGAGGGACAGGAGCCCGAAGAACAGGTGATCGAGGACGAGGAAGATTTCTGTTACACCCCGTATTTTCGTACGTAAAAGTATGCCATAAGCAAATTGGTGAAAGCTCGAAAATGAGATATTACATCTCGCATTTTTCGTACGTTAAAGTTTCATCGTAAGTTAATCGACGTAAGTTCGGGAATGAGATTATTTTAAGACTATAAGCATTTTATGATATTTCAAACAAGTAAGGAGTAAATTCATGAAGGTGAGAAGGCAATCAAATTGAATAAAAAGAATTTCGTCGAAGTATGGTATTTTGGGATAAAATACAGCCCGAGCTAAAATAACCAGTATTTATGGACTAGTACCATACAAGGTACTCCATGGCCATGATAGTAAGGTGTATAGATTGTATTAAAAGTTAGTATCATTTTATGTATTTGAGATAATTCTTAATTATGTGGATAATTGGTTAATTATTGGACTAGTGTGGGATTAATGAAGTGATTAAGGAATTAAGTGGATGACTTTTATAAGTCTTGTGAGAACTTACGTGGAAGCCCCTCCTCCATCTCCTGTATGACTCTTAAGTAAGTTAAATAGGTGGCAAGACTAAATTTTAGAAATTGCAAGTCTTATAAAGTGAGCCATATATCACTTTGGAAAAAGAGATACATTATATGTCTTAAAGACATAAGAATCATATCTCTATTTTTGAATTAATATAAGATTTCAAGGATCTCTAAGACTTATAATTCACAAGAAACATGAATTAAATTTTAGCAAAGTGATGGAGTTTGGGCCAATTTTCATACAAATTTACATTGTGTAATTGTAACGGGATTTTGTGATTCTAAGAGAGAACGGTACAACATTTTCCAAGAATATCATACGGATTTTTCCCTACTCTCGGTATGTTAAAGTTATCCCTTCTTTCTTTTTGGCATGATCGAAATGATACCAACGAAATGAGCAAACGCACAACTTTCATAAATAACTCTATCATTTGTAATTTGTACTAGCTTTACTCTTAAAGTGTTGCAGTGAATGTGTTCTAAATGTTTATTTGATGAATTTGATGTGTTGTCCTCTAAGCATTTGGCCTACATATTAAGTACCTGCTAGACCTATAGTTATGAGAAAGCATCAGCTAAAGTTGCCTTGGCTAGTTGGCTCAATGATTTTGGTGTAAATGAGCCAAGCGTATATGTTGACGGGAGTAAACTGCTTTTTACACAAAACAACTTGTTGATTTGATTGCTTATGCAAGTAGAAAGATAACTGCTTCACGATGTTATGTTGTACAGTTAATTGTGATTAACACTTGGTGCACGATCATGTATTTATGAATCAACTCATATGGAACTGAAAGTGCATATATGTGGATCTTCAGTTTAGACAAGAAACTTGCTTTATGATTTCAGGATTAATATTAATCAGAGGTATAATGGTCTTATGACGTTCCGAGAATTTTTATTAACATACTTCTCATGCATTGTATTCATTCACATGTGCATTTACCCATGACTTAGACGGTGTTATATATACGTATATATATATATATGGGATATGGGAAAAGGTTACGACGTTATATACGCACCACCACCTGATCAACTGGTATATGTTGATGATTTGCCCACAGTGGCTGAGATGTTATGCTTGGATGCCCTTAGAGGCATGATCATGTTATGAAATATGTACCTATGCATGACATGACATTCATACTCATATGCATGACTTTATACGTATTTCATGATTTACAGAATTATCCAGATTTACAGGTTGAGTCAGTTACTCTATATTTCTTCCATGTATGTCATATACTTATTTATGTGTCTTACATACTCGGTACATTATTCGTGTTGACATCCCTTTTGCTTGGGGACGCTACGTTTCATGCCCGCAGGTATAGACAATCAGTTTGACGATCCCTCGTAATAGACAAGATTGGCATTCAACGAAGGATCGGTAAGACTCCACCTCATTCGAAGTGCAGCCGAGTCTATGAGTCATCATGCCAGAGTTTTGCTACAAACTTATGGGTAGGTCGGTACCCTGTCCCATTTGATGTCAAATAATCGTAGAGGCTTTGTAGACAGAGGTTCATTTTGTACAGTATGTTAGAGGCCTTGACGGCTCATATGTATTCATGTTTTGAAAAAAAAATGATTCAGTGATACAATGTTTTTCCACTTACAATTGTACATTACGAGTTGTGACCATGTTGTTCCATGATAGTTACAAAGAAAAAAAAAGTTTGCAGAGTGGTTCGCTCGGTTCAGTGCGGCATGGGTGCCAGCCACGCCTCTCCAAGTTTGGGGCGTGACAAAGTGGTATCAGAGCAGTTCTGTCCTAGGGAGTCTAAAATCCGTGTCTAGCAGAGTCTTGTTTATAGGTGTATCGTTGCACCACAATTATAAGCATGAGGCTACGGAGCATTTAGGTTTGTCACTCTTTCTTCTTACTCTAGATCTTGTGGTAGAGATCAGTTGTAAGAACTCAATTTACTAAACTCTATCTTATTCGTAATACAACAATGCCTACATTCAGAAAGATGGTTTGTAAAAGATATAGCTTTAGAAGGGTTGAGTCAGAGGAACTCAATTTTTGCATCATTCTTATGATGGATAAATATGAGGTATTTCAGCAGATTATGTGTATACTAAGATATGTAAGCTCTTTGGTAAGGATCCCTAAGGCAAGAATACTTACCCACTCTTACAGTAAAAAGGAATAACATAATTAGAAGAAAGGCACAAGTTTCAGCAAGTAAAATAAGCAAGGTCAAGAAGGGTACGAGGTACCCAATTAATAAAGATTATCGTTACTTACAATTCAGGAAGGGAGATATAAGCATTTTGAGTTACCTTCAACAATGTCAGATATACGTACCATCAGCAACACATGTCTCAGTTATGCCCTATGGGAGCTAACAGACATAGTTTAAGAGAAGGACGAGTTATCAGGATCCGGCTGGGGATGGAGTAATCCAAAATAGTGGATGGATTGGTAGAGTTAGTTGACATTTCCGAAGGATAGTGCAAACGTGGTAATGGATCTCCTTGTGAGACACCTCGATGATGCATCCTAAAATAGTATAGCTAGATATGAGTATTACAAAGAAAAGTACTGGAAGCCTGGAAGGGATAAATATTACCTTAGTGTGGCTCCCATCCCCGGTAGAAAGAGAATGTTAGGCAATTCGAGGGACCAATGGATGGAGCAAGAGGGGCTAAAAGTGAAAGAATGTCTTGTTCGAGTTTTTGGAATAAAGTGATAGGCATAAATGTTAGCGGGAAAATAAAAAGAGAGTTAATGAAGCTGTATGAGTAAAATATGGTACATGGATGACAACGGTAGATCAAAAAGATGACAGTATTAAAGAGGATACTCAAGAAGGAAAACATGATAGGTGACAGGCCTTGATACAACAAAAGAGGATAGGACATAAAGTCATACCCTCATTTCGAGAAATAAGTTCGTGACTCCAACGCAACTACCAGAAGAAAATGTTAGACTTCAGAATGATAGAAATCAGTATGGGCTGGTGAATAGGATAAACTAAACATGAATTAGGGATTGAGTGATTGATAATAGTCGGCATCATAAGAATTTTAGATTTTGCTCCGGTAATAATAGAATGGACGACAAAAGAAGATTCATGAGAAATTCAGAGAATGGTTATTCAGGAAGACGCTTCCTTAAAGCGAGCGATGTGAGCAAAGTTCAGCTTAAGGGACTGCATGTGCCAATTACACTAAGTGTCACCATCGCGCGTAAGGAATTTTGTTATCCTTAGTACAGAAGGATTACCGCAAGGCGAGTAAGGGTCACCGATAATGTGAAAGGACGCCAAAGATGAAGAGGTAAAACATCTATAGGTAAGTCGTCGTAGCTCCAACTTTTAGTACTCCCCTAAAGAGGGGAATATGGAGTGATGTGGCATTAAGTCAGAATTAAGTGGTTCTAGTAATTATTGAATGGTAAAGAAAGAATGCGATAAAAATGGAAAAGGGATGTGATTGCAATTATTTAAAGCCTGCAGATATGCCACGATTCCAGAACATTATGCAAACACAACGTCAAGGAAAGGAAGTAAGGGTCCCTGTCCGAGATGTTATTGATAGATTAGGAGCCAGTGCGAGACGTAAGTTAAGACAAAAGAAAATGACCCAAGAAAGATTACGTGAAATATTGATATGAGAATGGGCCAACGAGTAGTTAGTAATTGATTCAGGAATAGCCTAGTTATGGCTAAACAAGAATTTACAGATGAGTTAGCAGATTGTGCAAGATAAACATAGTAAACCCAATATAGTGAATTCAGCGTCGCAGTAACGTCATTGTAATACTTACGAAGTATTCATATAGGAGTGGGGTTGTTAAAGGTACCGTATGAGTATTGTGGGAATGAAAGATAGTTCCAATAGGAAGACAGTCAAAATATCAGTTCAGAAGCAAATCTACAAGCACAAGAGCGTGGAGGTAAGTAACTATGGATAATTATAGGCGAGGAAGGACATCAAAAATTTTATTGGGTATACGATGTAATAAGCTAGCAGCCTTATAAGAGTCAGAGGGTCCTCCTTAAGTACTGCAGTGAAAGACTAACTGGGGAGATGAGGAAAAAGGCTTCAACCCAAGCACAATGACCTAAAAAGGAAATGGTCTTGTAACAACAGTTTCACAATAACATTGTACGTCCTCCATAAGAAAGAGGAACCTACTGTGGCTACTGAACGGGAAGTAAAGTCAAAATTAATATTTGAGATCATATGAGTTGCACGAAAATTCCGGCATGCATGGGAACTAAGATAAGCTAAGAATTCTCGCAACAAGGAGGCAAAAGACCAGGAAAAGTAATAGCCTACGTTTAAAAAAAGTTGAGAAGGAACAAAAGGAACTATTCGATCAATGATCCAGAGTTGGTTACGTTATAAGTGCACTCGCGGTTTCTGAATATACATATATGTTGACAATCATACAACCGTAGAAGAATCCAATATAAGTTAAAAGGAAGAGTTGAGTCCAGGATATAAACAAAAGAATTGAATTGTTAGAAGATTATATCCTGGATATTCTATAGCGTCCATGCAAACTAAAGTAATAGCTAATACCATGAGCCGTCGATCGCAAGATATCTTAAGCCTACACAAAAGTTGATAAAAGGGAAAAGGAAACTAAAGAGTTACGTCAACTAAGTAAATCAGGAATCTGGTTATTGGACCCAGGAAATTATAGAAATTATAATTAAGTCATAGAGATAGTACAACAGCCATATTAATACAAGAGTAAGCTAGAATTCGGTAGCAGACTTTCGCAACGATAATTCGAAGTAAGAATTATGGTATAGTATGGCCTACTTAGATGTAGTAAATCTAATGACGCCCAGAGGGACAACTTGATATGGGTGAAGCCTAGAGATTGGCTAAAAATTGGAGGAAAGAGAAGAAAAGAGTCACATAGGTGCACATACAAAGTTAGAGTCGTAAAGGCTGCATGATAAAAGGTAACAACAATTACGAGATTAGAAAGATTCTGACTATAAGTCATGGTGTGAGGAAGAGTCTTAAAAGGGGAATGCCCTGGCCTTTGGGATTCAATTACAGAACAGTTGCCTAAATGTCAAGAAGAGTATTAAAGTATTCGCAAGAGCTATTAGTTATGAGAATGATAAGTGAAACGGTCAACATTCGAGGACGAATGTTCCAAAGGGGGGAATAATATTACACCCCATATTTTCGTACATAAAATTATGCCATAAGCAAATTGGTGAAATCTCGTAAATGAGATATTACATCCCGCATTTTTCATACGTTAAAGTTTCATCGTAAGTTAATCGACGTAAGTTCGGGAATGATATTATTTGAATATTATAAGAATTTTATGCTATTTCAAACAAGTAAGGAGTAAATTCGTGAAGGTGAGAAGGCAAGCAAATCGAACAAAAAGAATTTCGTCGAAGTATGGCATTTTGGGATAAAATACGTCGAGCTAAAATACCAGGTATTTATGGACTAGTACCATACAAGGTATCCCATGGACATANTCATCGAAGTATGGCATTTTGGGATAAAATACGGCCCGAGCTAAAATACCCGGTATTTATGGACTAGTACCATACAAGGTGCCCCTTGACCATGATAGTAAGGTGTATAAAGTGTATTAAAAGTGAGTATCATTTTATGTATTTGAGATAATTCTTAATTATGTGGATAATTGGTTAATTATTGGACTAGTGAGGGATTAATGAAGTGATTAAAGAATTAAGTGGATGACTTCTGGATAAGTCTTGTGACCACTTACGTGGCAGATCCCCCCCCCCACCCCCATCTCTTGTATGACTCTTAAGTAAGTTAAATAGGTGGCAAGACTAAATTGTATAAATTGGACAAGTCTTATAAAGAGAGTCATATATCACTTTGGAAAAAGAGAAACATTTTATGTCTTAAAGAAATAAGAATCATATCTCCATTTTTGAATTAACATGATATTCCAAGGATCTCTAAAACTTATAATTCACAAGAAACGTGAATTAACTTTTAGCAAAGTGGTGGAGTTTGGGCCAATTTTCATACAAAGTTACATTGTGTAATCGTAACGGGATTTTGTGATTCTAAGAGAGCACGGTACAATCTTTCCCAAAAATGTCATACGAATTTTTTTCTACTCCGGGTATATTAAGGCTATGCCTTCTTTCTTTTTTGGCATGATCCAAATGATACAAACGAAACGAGCAAATACACAGTTTTCATAAATAACTCTATCTTCTGTAATTTGTACTAGCTTTACTCTTAAAGTGTTGCAGTGAATGTGTTCTAAATGTTTATTTGA
>ML311678.1:0-16466 GCA_005239505.1 Nicotiana paniculata | reverse complement strand
TTTAATAATTAAATTAAATGTCAGTTAGTTCATTAACGGAATTAACTGAAATCCAAAAAATGCAGCCTTTGCTTGTTTTCCTTCCTGAACAAACACTTTTTTTCCTGAACAGCCATCACACCTCTTCCAATAGTTGCCTATAAATTTTGAGGCATGACTTATTTTTCCAGACACTGAAAAACACGAATTCCATTCTGAATACTGCATTCTACTTCGCAGTCTCTCTCTCTCTCTCAAATTCGTAAGTGTGATCTTGCTCCGTTTTTTGAGCTTGTTGGTATCCCGCAGTTGGTATTGCCACTGTTGCAGGAAGGTTATTCCGTTTCATCCTGGGAGGATTTAATCCATTACCTTGGCAACTTGTGAGGGGGTTAAAATTTCTTAAGGACACACAAGGAAATTGTGGACTCGAAATATTTCTTATCGTTTATACATATTTTCTGTTTCTTCTAACAGTTCTTCTGATTTTCTGAGTTTTAACACAGAGGCAATAACAGTGCATGCAGGTGGCAATATCATTAGTTACAGGTAATAGAAAACATCTCCATCATTAGTAAACTAGATACTTAGCAAGCCAAGAAAGTATACTCTCTTCGAACTAGCTATTGACTGTAGCAGCTAGCTCATAGCCCGAACACGCTTTGTCAAAAAAAAAAATTCAGTAATATTTATGTATATATATTATTGAAAATATAAATGTACCAGATGTATATAACGGCACTAACATGTTTGACACATTAGGCAATCACTGATGGTCTTAGTGAATAACTTGAGAAAGCTGATAAATTAAATGAGAAACACAGAATAAAAATCCTGTTGCAACCCATTTTTATACAAAAAAGTAAAATTTACACTGCTACATTTTAAGACCTAGTATAGTACTAGTAATACATATTTTCTTTAGTCACCTCAAGATCATAGAGACTTATTTTGCCTGATCAATATAAGCTAGCAATTTGAGGACTACAAAATACAAGAACTTCATCAAGTTCAGCCTTAGATTCATCTCCAAACAATGACTCTTTACCATCTGGCCTTTTAGCATAAGAAAGTCCCAATCTTGACCTAGCTTGCCTTAAATCACCAACCCCAGAATTAGTATCAGGACCTGCAAATCCACCCATGACAGGAGCTAATGGAGGTCCAATTAGCAATCCATCAGCACCAAACTGTGGCCCCCCTCTAGCATAATCAAAAAGAGCAGCACCACTTCCCCCTACTT
Source organism: Nicotiana paniculata (assembly GCA_005239505.1). Classification (NCBI taxonomy): domain Eukaryota; kingdom Viridiplantae; phylum Streptophyta; class Magnoliopsida; order Solanales; family Solanaceae; genus Nicotiana; species Nicotiana paniculata. Next base: position 15,244 of record ML311678.1, on the reverse strand, counting down.
TAGGCAAGATTATTTGTTGTTGTTCATCTTCAGACCAGTAAAACAGAAATGCATCAAAAGTGTCATAATAATCATCTGTACTTCTATAACCTTCTGGATTAAATGCTCCAAACTTAAAGGCCTTTGTTGTGTAGCCAATAATCACACATGGTCCTTTGAAATCACTGTTGTTATGAAATTCAGTTGCACTAAATCCATCCACTGATGCCTTATAGCAGCATTTCAGTTCCCTTCCTGTTTATTTATCATCAACCAAACAAAAAATAAAAAACATATATATATATATATGAACTCTTGTCAGAGCCAAATCTACAGTCTTTAATTTCTGNCATTTCAGTTCCCTTCCTGTTTATTTATCATCAACCAAACAAAAAATAAAAAACATATATATATGAACTCTTGTCAGAGCCAAATCTACAGTCTCTAATTTCTGAATCCGCCATTAAAAGGGCAGCCCGATGTGCAAGAGGTTGTTTCGACGGCTCTTGCATTTCTTTAATTTCTTTATGTGAATTATATGTAGAAGAGAAGAAAGAAGTACCTTTCAAGAATGTTTTGCTGACAAGGGAAGGAGGGAAAGGAAGATCAAGATCATGGTATCTAACTTGTGGTTTATCATCAGTCTTTTTATTACCAAAATCCCAGTTAAATAAACTCCGCGGAGAACATTTACAATAAGGAAAGGGAATGGAATTTAGTATTGCTATGGAGCAAGTCATTTGAAGATGGCTGATGCAGCAAATAGAGCACTCTCCTTCGCTTACTTCTATTTGGCGCTTTTCTCTTCATACAAAACCTTATCCGTTTTACATGGGGAGCCATCTGTATGAAATTTGAAACTTTTGTCCTCTAAACTCGAATGAAGGCAGAGACGAGTACAGAATTTTATATGGATTACATATTTTTTTAATTTTATCTATAGATGTTTGTGTGCAGAGTTTGAGTTTAAGGTAGTAGATACACGTGCACACACTGGTTATATGCTCAATTACGTACCTTTGATAGAACATGCACAAGGCAGCTAATACGTATAATTTTATTCAAACTGCGTGTATAAGATTATCAACAAGATGAAGTACATATATAATTTCAAATAATTAAATGTATAATATTCTTACTAAAGAAAATTTATCCGCCATGAAATCCTTCTTTTTTCTCTCTATAGTTTATCTATCAACCAGCTCAACTACTAAAGTCTAGAGTTAATCTGCTGCATGGGAGGAGGGAAATTGGTTTTGTAATCTGCTAACAATCTCATCTTCCAATCTAGGATTCTGATCACAGGTCACAACCACATGATCATCATCAGGATTATACTCCTTGAAATGAGCTACCCTTCCCAATTCTACGACCTCTTCAATAACCAGATCAAGTCGTGCAACTGTTTCAACTAGCAAAGAAGCAAAAGCTGCAAATGGTAGTGCCTCCAAAAATTCGAGGCTAGTTATTCCAATCTTGCTTAATGTGGGCCTCAAACTCTTTCTGCCACCAGCCTCTTTCAATTGTAATTCAGAGTCCTTTTTAGACGTGTCTTTCGATAATGCTGGTGTAGTCACATGAGCCTGACCTGCCAAAAAGTCACGGCCAAGTCCAAGACGAGCAGGGCCTTCATTGGATGTGTCAATATTATTATTTAAACCCGATAAAGAGACTACAAAATCTTTACTAGATTTTTGCCTAGAGGATATTGCGCCTGCTAAGGCTAATATGTTTATATTACTATTAGTTCCAAGAAAGAGTCTTGGTTGGGATTTTAAGGCATTGATGAGGCCTTGTAAGGCTTCATTGAGATGGTTGGAGAGGATTTCTGGGCAGCATTGACGACGATTTCTTATGCTATCGCCCAGTTCCTTTAGTGCCTTCGTCACTTCTTTGGCAAGTCGATTGCATGGATCTTTGAACAGTACACGAACTGATCGAGGAGTCTGCAAAAAAAGAAAATCAAGGCACATTTTAAGAAAGTAAAAACTAGCTAAAACTTTCATTCACATAAGAGATTATTTGATCTAGAGTCTAATACGTTTGATATACGTACTATGTATTTGAGGCACACTTGTAGAGTTGTGGTCACAATGCGGAGGAAATTTGGAAAAAATTACTTCCAAAAAGAAACAATATGATCACGTGTGTGATCCCACTTGAAAAATAAAATGATATATTGGATTTCTAAAAGCTAGAAAGTAACTTATCCCATCAAATATTCAGTATTTGATGTATTTGACTAGTGTGTGTTTAGCCTTTTTGGACAAGAAGCAGCACATATGGCTCTTGTTGACTTAGTGAGCACAAAACTTAGGCATCACATGCTGCTCTTGTTGACTTAGTGAGCACAAAATGTAGATAGATTACTGAATATATATGGTACTCTCTACCCTATTTGAATAACCACCAAACTTAATCCATGGTCTACGTACTTTCCTCTTATATAAAACTAGCTGATCGTCCATGCGTCAAGACAGTGCTAATGTTAACGTAGCAGAGGCGGAGCCAGAATTTGAAACTTATGAGTTCAGAATTCTACATTTTTTAGTTTAATGGGATCTAAATTAATGATTTATACATGTTCAATGTATTACTTAAGACAAATACATGGTCTAAACGAAAGCTACTGGGTTTGGCTGAACCCGTAGTTATATTCTCCCTCCGCCCTGTAAGGTAGTGCAATGTGCAAACACGTTAAAAAAGAAAACCAAGAAAAAAATACTAATAAGATGCTTTTCTTGAGCCGAGAGTCTATCAGGAACAATCTTCTATTTCACACAAGATAGAAGTAAAGTCTGCGTATATTATATCCTTCCTAGACCTCCACTTGTGACTTGTGGAATCACCCCGGGTACGTTATTATTGTTATTGAGATGATTGAGATTCTATCTCTATCTAACCAAATGTATAAGGTGTTTTACAGTGGGTCAATCTGGTGTTAATATGAATGAATTGAATCAATGGATTTAGAATAAAGAAAGAGAAGAAAAAAATGTTAAGACTATGGGAGGAATATCACCTTAATTTCAGTTTGCAGGCATCCATGTAAAGCCACTACTGTGTATCCAAAATGGCGAAGAACAGTCCCCAATTTTACATATTGCTGCCACGGCAACCTCGAACAACGTCTTAAATATCTTGGTTCCCAACTTGCATATAGTGCCTGATCCATTCAAATTTTTTTGTACTTAATTAAATATTCTAAGATATCTTGATAGGAGCAAATTAAATTTTCTAATTCAATAGCTAATAACTATCTCAAATAGTGGACATCTTCATGAGATAATTCAGGTACTTACCAAAGTTTCATCAGATGATTTGGAATCTAAAACTGCCTTGTAGCCATTGTAAATGGGATCCCCCATTTCCATTGAATTTTCTCTGGCTTTTTCTTGTTCTTCCTTATCGTTAAAGTACTCATTAATGCAACCTGAAAAGTTTAGTTGAATAAAGATCTCATCAATCTTTTTTATTATATATGATAATATATGAATATGAGGCACTAATTAAAGCTAACAATTTTATGGAGTTAGCAACCTTAAAACGGAATATAAAATAGTCATAGTCCTCACGGATTATCCATTAATTTTGTTATGAGGTTAAATTAAATTGTGTACCGGCAATTTAAAAGGTAATTACATTTAAATTTCTATGAAAAGCATGAATAGGTGCATATGATAAATAGTACTATCTATATTCCAATTTATTTGATGCAATTTCATTTTTAGTTTGTTCCAAAAAATAATTAATTTTTATAATTCGAAACAATTTTGCTTTAAGATTTTCATTTTGTCCCAAGATGATTTACAGAAACACAAAAGTTTTGTTTTAGACTATAAGTTTTCCAATTTTTTTTTTTTTTTTTAAAATTATGTGTCCTGTTAAAGCGCATCACATGAAATGAGACTGGTGAGTAACTAACCTCTTATAATAGGTTAAATCACACTAATCATGTAAAAAAAAATCGAGCATGCCACAAATTTTATTAATTTCTAGCTCAACAAAGGTTGGTAGTTTTTGTTAAAATAACATCAAAGTTTAAGGAAACTTTGTCCGAATAAATGAAAATATATTGTGCTTGTTCAACATCTATCTAGCCTACCTTCAATAGATATTGCTAAGCCATCGAATTTGGCAACAGTCGATATGTGGAGGTCTTCTCCTGACCAAATTGGAAATACCAATAGGCTCATGAGGAGACAGATAGCACAGCCAATGACTATGGTGTAAAAGCGCTCATGGGCAATTTTCAACACACTATCAACACGATAGCTTGATACTGTGATCAAATTAAATGTCAAGAGGAATATCACCACACCATAGTCATAATTTTTCTTTATGTGAGGAAAAAATCTCATGTACGTAGCCACAGCTCCTGTAAGATTAGAAATCAATTAATTAGATCCTGGGAATGTCTTTTTCTTATTCAGGGTAAAATAAATTAAAGTAAGAAAAAAAAAATGGTAACATGGAATCAAAGGGTGGGAGCGATCACATGTTTTTTTCTTTTAATTAACTATACACAAAAATTACAGTTCTTAATTTTGTAGTGAAGCTTAATTACCAACTAAAAAAACTGAGGTCCCAATGAAAACAGCATGAAATATGTGGCTGGATTCTGTTGCAATACACTCAATCAAGAATGCCAATGATCCTGCAAATACTGTCCCAAGTCCTCTATTCAGCCCTTTATATAATGTTGCACCTATCCATAATTTAAAAACAAAAACCATGTCATTCACAAGAAGAAGAAGAATTGACTAACATGGAATTATAAAACACAGACACATAAAATCAATATGGAATAATTACCTGCTGTGAATTCAAGAACAACCACAACAGTCATAACAGCCCAAATAGCATTTTCTCCAATGCCTTTGAACAATGGCTGCAGTAAATACAATAAAGAGACCAATGTCAAGGACAGTCCCATTTTTAGTGAGTGAATTACTTTTCTTCGATCTTCTTTTCCCACTTTCCAGATTTTTCTCCATATTAATCTTGGCAAACTCTTCATTCTCTCTACAAAAGCATTCAAACGTTTCTCCATCATCCTAAATAATTAACAAATTAAATTCCGCAGCCGAATATGGAGGTTTTTGTATCTTGTCAGTTAAGAAAATAAAGTCATGCAAATTAACATACAAAGATGAATTAAGAAATTAAATAACTGTTCTGGAGGCTGCTGGGATTTTGGGAAATTATCATGGGCCACCCCATCTTATAGAGAAGGGCATCTGTCACTTTATATAAAATAAATGGTGCATTGACAGGCTTCCTATTGAGGTACACGTACATTGAGATATTAAAGACGTTCGTTCAGATTTTCAAATAATGGTCATCAAGTCAAGAAAGAGAAGCAAAATGACTACTTTTGTTGAAATATAAGTTTAACTACTTAGAATTTATAGAACGTTAGTAAATTGTGGAATTATAAAATAGAGACACATATATGAATTGTGGGACCCATAAAAGAAACACCACCTATTAACCGTATTATATTATGTGATCAAATGATTACCAAGAAGGAGAAGTCCATCGGTTTGGACAATAGTCGAAGTCAAAAGAAACCTACATTATTTGGACTAATAAGCCAGCTAATAACCATGCAAAGAGGCAATTTAAATTCTCAACGTGTCAAATAACCAATAGGCTAAGCCGCGCCTTGACGGTGCATCTATCTGCCTGGTTGACCAAACTTAGAATTTTGCTCAAATTAACTGCACTTTGCAATTTATGGGGTGCGCGTACTGCTAGACATTTCAATGGGTTCAAATTGAAGGGAATAACATGAAACCTTTTCTGCCTTTGGGGTAAATGGTTATTACGTAAGTAGTGTAAGTAGTGGTTGCAAAATGGTTAAAAGAAAACAGTTATTCACTTATATTATTTATTAAAAAATAAATCGATAAGAACTTTTTGAAAACGAGTCAAATATGAATAAACCTTATTATCCACTTAGAAAATAGATAACTAATGAGTTTAACTTTTATATTTATAAGGCCTCAAATTGGGAGTTTTTCAAGTTTGAGAAATCCTAGGTATTCTTTCAAAAGTGATCATTATCAAGAAGTCATGGATAATATGGATATCTGCCGGTTAACCCTTTTGTATCTGTAGTAAATATCGATCGAATCGAATAATTTGTTTATTTTTACTTTACCTGTTTTCAACCCGTCCATATATAGCCGGCCTGACCCACCCGTTTGCCAACCCTAGCTGTAAGTCTGTGGCGAGGCTAAAGGTGGTTGATCTTAACATGCTACTAAAGGGAATAAAAACGCGTTTTGGGTTGGCGCTGTGGTTATTATTTCTTAATCTAATGGGAGTAGTAGAGTTGTAGGTTTCAACAAAGATCATATGTTCTGCTGTTCCTAAAACAGTTGGAAATTTGACTTGTGTTCTTTCGAGTGCAACTCAACCTGCCCCTCTTAATTCTTAAAGCAGCAGTATACATTGTTTCACATGGTAGTTTCCATATTTGCAAAGGTGTTACCCAGCACGAAACTAGCTTTAAAATCCAGTGGGGCCAAGGACTGATTTCTGAACATATATGTCCTACCTCTGAGCTAGAATATGGCACTCACTAAGTTGGCATTTCCCGTAAAAACTTGGTCGCTTTCTCATCTAATGTTTTTATAACCGGTTGCTCTCCTTTCTCATACAGAATAAGATGTTAGTTTAACGTATGATCACTAAATTTTACCATTGTATCAATAAAATTATTGTAACGACCCGGCCGATTGTTTCAAGAGTTGTAGTCCCGTTCCCCCATTTTCTGCTCCTGTTGCGCTATACAACTGTTATATGACTCACCGGGTTAGTTGGTTCAGGTCCGGAGTGATTTTAGAGTGAATTGAGACACTTAGTCTCTTAATTGAAAGTTTAAGTTGAAAGATTGACCGGATATTGACTTATGCGTAAACGACCTCGGATTTGAATTTTGATAGTTCTGTTAGTTCCGTTGAGTGATTCTGGACTTAGAAGCATGTCTGGATTGTGATCTGGAGGCCCGTAATAGAATTAGGCTTGAAATGGCGAAAGTTGGAATTTTGAAAAGTTTGACCGGGAGTGGACTTTTTGATAGGATTGGATTTTCGGAAGTTGGAGTAGGTTCGTGGGATCATTTGTGACTTGTATACAAAATTTGAGGTCAATCAGACGTGATTTGATAGGTGTTGGCATCATTTGTAGAATTTAAAATTTTCAAAGTTCATTAGGCTTGAATCCGTATGTAATTCGTGCTTTTGATATTGTTTGAGATGATTTTAGGGTTCGACCAAGTTCGTATTGTGTTTTAGGACTTGTTAGTATGTTTGGTTGAGGTCCCGGGGGCCTCGGGTTGATTTCAGGTGGTTAACGGACTTGGAGTTGATTTGAGGAACTGCTGAAGTTTGGACTCAGCTGGTGTAATCGCACCTGGGAAATCTCACCGCAGAAGCGAGCTTTCCATGTGGGAACGGAGCTGGGTTGGCCAGGGCAGGGCGCAGGTGCGAGGGGTTAACCGCATCTGCGAGCCTGCAGGTGCGAGCGAGGCTCCGCAGATGTGGAGTTGAGGTAGAGACTGTTTTCGCATAAGCGGATAAATGGCCACAGAAGCGCCTCCGCAAGTGTGGAACCTGGAGTGCTGATGCAGACTTGGGGAACTTAAGTGGCTTCCGTAAAAGTTGTTCTGCAGGTGCGGAAACATGGCCACAGGTGCGAAAAGCCTGGGCAGAATGTTTAAAAATGAGGGTTCATGATTTTGGCTTCATTTTAACATTTTGAACTCGATCTTGGGTGATTTTGGAGAGGATTTTCGAGGTCATTCTTGAGGTAAGCTTCTTGTACTCGTTTTTTGATTAGTAATCTTGTTTCCCCATTGGTTTTCCCACCTAGATTGTGTGGTTTTGAGGGGAAATTTGGGGGTTTGAGGCTAGGGATTTGGAGAGTGGATTTGGGGGTTTTAGGTGACGATTTGGTGTTAGATTTTGATAAAAATTCTATGGTTCGACTTGTGAGTGAATGGGCTTTCCGATTTTGTTACGTTTGTTGGATTTCGAGACGTGGGCTCGGGGGGGCTTTTGGCCAATTTCGGATTTTGGCTTATAAATTCATATTTTTTTGTCGAATTCATTCCTTTAGCCCATGTTGATTGTATTATACTGCTTATGACTAGATTCAGGACGTTTGGAGACCGTTTTGAGACGCAAAGACATGTTGGAGTAGAATTTTGCCTGGATTGAGGTAAGTTACACTTTCAAACTTGGTTCTGAGGGTTCAAAACCCCGAATTATGTGTTATGTGATTGGTATTGAGGTGAAGCACAAGCCAAGTGACGGGTGTGCGAGCGTGCACCGTGTGAATAGGGACCTGGTCGATTCCATGGCACTGTAAAGTGGTCCTATCTTGTTGATATCCGTGTTTTCACCATGTGATAAAATAACTGAGTTGTCAATCATGCTAGAGATCATGTTTAGGCTATATGCTGGTATTGTTGGAATCCATAGTGGTCGTTTCTTGCTGTTGACTTATTGATCTCATTGATATTTCGTACTCTGTCATGTTCATTCATTTCATATCTTATCTCAGTCTCTGTTGTTATTTGTTGATACATCATATTATCATGTTCGAGATATTTTTCATGACATTTGTGAGCCCGTGAGTGAGACTAGAGAGATTGATGATTGAGTGAGGCCGAGATCCTGATTATGAGTGACATTTATGGGATCGAGCTACACGCCGCAGCGGTTAAACTGATTTATGATATCGCTTGGGCTGAAGGATCCCCTCCGGAGCCTACACACACCCCTAGTGAGCGCAGTTGATATTATTGAGGGATGGATCTTCCCTAGACATGGATCTTGTCTGAAGCATTATATACCTAGAGATGGATCTTCTCCACGGGCTGGATTGGCCCTATTCGGTACTCGGTGACTGATGGTCAGTGATGTATATATTCCAGGATGGATCTTCCTTGGGCCGTATGGGACTTATAAAATACCGATTGATTGAGAATTTGAGATTGTAAGCACATGAGGCTATCAGCATGGTGCATCGCATACAATATGTGCATTTGCATGTAGAAGTAGAGGAGTTATATTCGTCATATCATTCAGATTTGATCTATTTTACTATTTTGAGTTATCTATTGAACTTGAAAGCATATCACGTTCCTGCACTGTTATTTCTGTATTGAGCTGTGTCGGTTGAGATCGTCACTACCTTTCAGTCCAAAGGTTGGATTTGTTACTTATTGGGTTGGTTTTACTCATGCTACACCCTGCACCTCGTGTGAAAATCCAGGTGCTTCTACTCATGGCGGTTGCTGATTGAGGATTCAAGATCTCGGCACTATCAAGGTAGTTGCATGGCGTTCGCAGGCCTTGACTCTCCTTCATTATCTTTATATGTATTTCAATTCTTATTCCTTAGACATTGTAGTAGACTATATTCCGGTATAGATGCTCATGTACTCGGTGACACCCCGATTTTGGGATAGATTGTATTATGTTGCGGGTTTATTTCTGTTTCATAAAGAGTTTTCTTAAATATTTATTGTTTTCATCTATATTTTCAAAGATTTTACTGTGTTGAGATGTTTGAGTAGTGGCTTGCCTAGTTCCACGATAGGCGTCATCACGACGATTGGTTTTGGTTCATGACAAGTTGGTATCATAGCCTAGGTTACATAGGTCTTACGAGTCATGAGCATGTTTAGTAGAGTTTTGCGGATCGGTACGGAGACGTCTATACTTATCTTTGAGAGGCTGCCAAACCCTTAGGAAACTTCACATTTTTGAATTCTTATCGTGCGAATCTGTTGATTCTGGTAACTAAACTTCGTTATTCTATTCTCTCACAGATGGTGAGGACACGTACTATTGGGCAGGATGGACATCCACCAGTACCACCAGTTAGGGTCGCGAGAGGCCGAGGTCGTGGTAGGGGCAGAGGTGCAGCTCGTACAGCACCTGCAGATCCGCCAGTTACCCTAGTTCAGGAGCAGGTCCCAGTTGTGGATGAGCCTGTGGGGCCAGCTCAGGTACCACCGGTGCCCATCGTGATTCCAGGCCTTCAGGAGGCCTTGGCTTAGATTCTGACCGTGTGCACCGGTCTTGCTCAGGCAGTCTCTGTTCCGGCCGCAGCAACCACTTCTCAGGCTTGGGGAGGTACTCAGACTCCCGCCGCCTGTACACCAGAGCAGGTAATGCAGGGACTCCAGACACCGAGGGCACTACCAGCCCAACGGGTGGCAGCTGCTCTGACCCATGAGGTTCCTGTTATGACTGATGATGAGCAGCGGAGACTAGAGAGGTTTGGTAGACTCCAACCTCCATATTTCAGCGGGACAGAGTCGGAGGATGCCCAGGGTTTCTTGGACAAGTGTTAGAGGATTCTTCATATTGCAGGTATTCTGGAGACTAGTGGGGTCGCGTTCACTACTTTTCAATTTTCTGGGGCCGCCTTCAGTTGATGGGAGGCTTATGAGAGGCATATGCCGGTTGGTGCAGCGCCACTTACATGGAATGGGTTCTTCGTTCTCTTCCTGGAGAAGCACATGCCGTAGTCTCATAGAGAGGAGCTGCGCAGACAGTTTGAGCAGTTGTGTTAGGATGATATATCCGTGATGCAGTATGAGATGAGGTTTTATGAGTTGGCCCGCCATGCAGTTTGGTTGGTTCCCACTGATAGGGAGAGGATCAGGAGGTTCATTAATGGTCTCACAGTTCAGCTGCGGTTGCTTATGACTGGAGATAGGGTATCTGGTGCTACTTTCGATGAGGTTGTTGACATTGCTCGGCAGATAGAGATGGTCCGCAGCTAGGAGCGGGTTGAGAGGGAGGCCAAGAGGTGTCGTGGATCAGGTGGTTTTAGTGGTGTTCCTTCTGTAGGTTAGTTCTACCACGGCAGGGGTCGTCTCTATAGACATGCTCAGACGGCTCGTCCAGTTCACTGTGGTGCATTATCTGGACATGGTTCACACAATTCTCAACAGGGTCACTCAGCTTTCAGTGCTCTTCCATATCAAAGTTCATATCATGCACCATCAGCTTAGGGTTCATCTATGTCGGGTTCTTCTAGCAGTTATCCCGGTGCTCCGGGCTCCCTTCAGTCCCTACCACCATTCACAGAGAGAGGTTGCTTTGAGTATGGAGATTTGGATCATATCAAGAGGCATTTTCCACACCTCTCAGGAGGTTTAGCTCAGTAGAGGAGTAAGCCTATGACTTCAGCACCCGTTACTTCACCACCCGCCCAGCCAACTCGGGGTAGAGCTCAGTCAGCTAGGGTCGCCCTATTGGGGGAGGCCGATCAGGTGGTAGCCCACCCGATTCTATGCACTCCCTGCCAGACCAAATGCTATTGCTCTAGACACAGTGATCACATGTATTGTCTCAGTATGTCACCGAGATGCTTTTGTACTATTTGACCCCGGTTCCACCTATTCATATGTTTCATCATATTTTTCTCATTATATGGATATTCCCCATAAGTCTTTAGCTTCATTTGTTCATGTATCTTTTCCAGTGGGCAATACTATTATTGTGGACCGTGTGTACCATTTGTGTGTAGTGACTATTGGGGGATTGGAGACTAGAGTTGATCTCTTGCTGCTTAGTATGGTCGATTTTGATGTGATCTTGGGTATGGATTAGTTGTCTTTATGTCATGCTATTTTGGATTATCACGCTAAGACCGTGACGTTGGCGATGCCGGGTTTGCCACAGATTCAGTGGCAAGGTTCTCTAGCCTATGTTCCCAGTAGAGTGATTTCATACTTGAAGGCCCAACGGATGATTGAGAAGGGTTGTTTATCTTATCTGGCCTTTGTGAGGGATGTTAGTGTTGAGGCCCCTGCTATTGATTCAGTTTCGGTGGTGCGAGATTTCCTGGAGATATTTCTTGCAGACTTGTCGGGGATGCCGCCCAACAGGGACATTGACTTGGTGTCGGGCACTCAACCCATTTCTATTCCTCCGTACGGTATGGCACTGGATGAGTTGAAGGAGTATCTTCAGGAACTCCTTGATAAGGAGTTTATTAGGCCTAATGTGTCACCTTGGGGTATACCAGTTCTTTTTATGAAGAACAATGATGGTACTATGAGAATATGCATTGATTATAGGCAGCTGAACAAACTCACAATCAAGAACAAGTATCCTTTGCTACGTATTGATGATCTATTTTACCAGCTGCAGGGAGAGAGGGTGTTCTCCAAGATTGATTTGAGGTCTGGGTATCACCAGTTGAATATTCAGGACTCAGATATTCTTAAGACAGCTTTCACGATCCGCTATGGTCATTATGAGTTCCTTGTGATGTCTTTCGGGCAGAACAACGCCCTAACAATGTTCATGCATGTGATGAACAATGTATTTATGCCTTACCTCGGCTCATTTGTCTTGTATTGATTAATGATATCCTGGTGTAATATCATAGCCAGGAGGAGCATGCCCAGCATTTGAGGGTTGTGTTGCAGCGGTTGAGGGAGGATAAGATTTATGGCAAGTTCTCGAAGTGTGAGTTTTGGCTCAGTTCAGTGGCGTTCTTAGGGCACGTGGTGTCCAGTGAGGATATTCAAGTGGATCCAAAGAAGATAGATGTAGTTTAGAGTTGTCCCAGACCGTCATCGACTACAGAGATTAGGAGCTTTCTCAGTTTGACTGGTTATTACCGTCGCTTCGTGCAAGGTTTCTCGTCTACTGCATCACCCTTGACCGAATTGACCCAAAAGGGTGCTCCTTTCAAGTGGTCGGATGAGTGTGAGGATAGTTTTCAGAAGCTCAAGACTGCCTTGACCACAACTCTAGTTCTAGTTCTACCATCAACTTCTGGTTCTTATATAGTGTATTGTGATTCTTCTCGGAGTATTGGGTGTGTTTAGATGCAGGAGTTTAGAGTGATTGCTTATGCTTTGCGCCAATTGAAGCCTCATAAGTAAAACTACCATGTTCATGATTTGGAGTTGGCTCCATTGTTCATACGTTGAAGATTTGGAGGCACTATCTCTATGGTGTGTCTTGTGAAGTATTTAAATATCATCGGAGCCTCCAGCACTTATTCAAACAGAAGGATCTCAATTTGAGGCAGCGGAGATGGTTGGAGCTGCTAAAGGAGTATGATGGTACTATTCTGTATCATCCGGGGAAGGCCAATGTGGTGGCCGATGCCTTGAGTAGGAAGGCAGTGAGTATGGGTAGACTTGCATTCATTCCTATTGTGAGAGACCTCTTGCAGTTGATGTTCAGGCCTTGGCCAACTAGTTCGTGAGGTTAGATGTTTCGAAGCCCAGTTGGGTTCTAGCCTGTGTGGTTTCTCGGTCTTCCTTATTTGATCGCATCAGAGAGAGCCATTATGATGATCCTCATTTACTTGTCCTAAAGGACAAGGTTCAGTATGTTGATGCCATAGATGTGACTATTGGAGATGTTGGGGTGTTGAAGATGCATGGTCGGATTTGTGTGCCCAATGTGGATGGGCTACGGGAGTTTATTCTTCAGGAGGCCCACATTTTGCGGTATTCCATTCATCCTGGTGCCACAAAGATGTACTAGGACCTGAGGAAGTACTATTGGTGGAGGAGAATGAAGAAGGATATAGTTGGTTTTGTATCTCGGTGTCTTAACTGTCAGCAGGTAAAAAATGAGCATCAGAGATCGGGTGGCTTGCTTAAGAGGATAAAGATTCCAGAGTAGAAGTGGGAGCGGATCACCATGGATTTCGTAGTTAGGCTCCCACGGACTTTGAGGAAGTTTGATTCTATATGGGTGATTGTGGATCGACTGACCAAGTCCGCACACTTCATTCCAGTGGGTACTACTGATTCTTCAGATCGGTTGGCTGAGATTTACATCCGAGAGATTGTTCGCCTTCACGGTGTGCCAGTTTTCATCATTTCAGATAGAGGCACGCAGTTTACATCATAGTTTTGGAGAGTTGTGCAACGAGAGTTGGGCACTCAGGTTTAGTTGAGCACAACTTTTCACCCTCAGACAGACGGAAAGTTCGAGCGCACTATTCAGATATTGGAGCACATGATATACGTTTGTCATTGATTTTGGGAGTTCATAGGACTAGTTTCTGCTACTCATGGAGTTTCTTACAACAACAGTTATCAGTCGAGCATTCAGATGGCTCTATATGAGGCCTTATATGGGAGGCGGTGTAGATCTTCGATGGGTTGGTTTGAGCCGGTGAGGCTAGGCTTTTGGGTACTGACTTGGTTCAGGATGCTTTGGACAAGGTTAAATTGATTCAGGAGTGGCTTCGCATGGCGCAGTCTAGACAAAAGAGCTATGCTAACAAAAAGGTCCGTAATGTGTCTTTCATGGTTGGGGAGAAGATTCTGCTAAAGGTTTCACCCATGAAGGGTGTTATGAGGTTCGGGAAGAAGAGCAAGTTGAGCCCTCGGTTCATTGGGTTGTTTGAACCACTTCAGAGGATTGGGGAGGTGGCTTATAAGCTTTCTTTACCACCTAGTTTGTCGAGTGTGTATCCAGTATTTCATGTTTCTATGCTCTGGAAGTATATTGGCGATCTGTCTCATTTTTGGATTTTAGCACGGTTCAGTTGGGTTTGACCTACGATGTAGAGTCGGTGGCCATTTTGTATCGGCAGGTGATGCGAGACTAAAATGCATAGTTTAACATATNTTAATGATAAAAATACACTTGTTATGTGCTTAATGGAGTTTATTTTATGTGTAGGTGAATTGGAGATGGAAACGGAGCTAAAGAGATGCAAATAAGTCGAAAATACGCAAAAGGAGATGCCCGGGCGATAGCCGGGCGTTTGCCCCCTAAAGCCTGGCACCCCCTGGCGTTAGGGAGGCGTTTACCCCATAAATCCTGGCCCCCTGGAGTTAGGGGGCGTTAGGGGGGCATTAGAGACCAAACGCCCGGGGTCCCCAGTTTCGCCCAAGTCCGAGTTTGACGAGTTAAATGTTTCCCGGTTGAAATAGAAGTCCCCTACACGGTTAGGGTTCACCCTAAACCTATAAATAGACTCCTAAAACACAATTAAATGGGGACTTTTCGTGGAGCAACAGTAGACAAGAAGAAAATTCCATTGAAGTGCAAGAACACGAGTTCTACAATCTAGTATTTCTTACTTTATATTTCAATTATGCGATTTCTTGTAGTTTCGTTTCGTTTAAACATGAGTAGCTAAGTTTTTAATCTAGGGTTTTGGTAGAATCCGTTGGGGATGAATTTATTTCGATATTAATATATTTTGATTGATTATTCTCTATTTGTTCAACTACGTTCTTATTGTAGTT